>JANHGN010012704.1:50813-77233 GCA_024605025.1 Megaceryle maxima
ATTATGTATATCTATTATATTTACTACAGTATATCCTCAGGCAGTTATCATTCCCTGCAGAACAGCTTGACAAAAAATTCAATACATTTCTCTATCTGGCCATATTTTCTATGTCTTATTCCTACATTTTAGTGTTCATATATTTGGATTCTTTCCCCACTTTCTTATATTTATCATGGTTCCAGGGGAACTCAAATCTATGGAAGCTCAGAAACTCTGGGGCTCTCTCAGTTCAGTATTTCTTCTGGTAATTAATAGAGCTACAGCCTGGTTTTCAGTCTCAAGAAGATGAAAGGATGCTGGTACAGGCTGTGGTGGTGGTTCAGATTCTGCTTTCTGCAGTGTTGAGGTTTGTGGCTCTTGCAGTAGATATTTACATGGTTCCTGGCTGCTTGACTCTGCACATTTCCAGTTTTGGGGACCACGTACCATCTCTTCTAGGCTGGCAAAACTTAGACTTTCTGAGCCGTACAGATTTTGGTCTCATTTTGAGACTGTTGCAGTGAGATCAATAATGGCTTCGGTTCAGACGTGTGGTTTGTGAGCTCCATATGCTGACATGGTCCCAAGGTGAAGTGGGATGGTCTCCTGCTGAGGTCGGACTCCTCAGAGAGCACAGAGAGGCTTTGTTTACAGATTCTTCTGTTCCCACAAACAAAGCAAGCTTGTCTAACAAACACTTGACAAACAAAATGGACCTAAAATTAGAATGCTTATTTCATGAATGAAAGCTTACTATGAAAAAAATAAATATTTTTAGGGACAATAGAAGAAACTGCTTTTGAAGTGCAGTACATTTGTTGATCCAGAATTTTTGTACAGATGCTTGTTGATACTTTGCACAAATAGCTGTTTCTTTACTTGCTGTTAAGGTTTTAATTCTAACACACGCTTGTAATACTGTAGTAAAGTGAACCTTTTTATTGATTTATTCATTTTTTAATCTGCAGATCTAAGGGAGACAAGTTGGTTTCATTTTTTTTGGCAGAGGTGTGTTACTCTATCCTGATAATATAAATTATAGAAGGTAAACACTGAAGTTTATCATTGTTTTATTTTCTCCTTCAGATTTTTAGTCCAAATAACATCTTTCTTGTGCATATTAAGGATCTCCTAACTTGAATTTTGCAATATTATTTAGTCAAGATCCTGCAAAAATGAAGGTTTTACTAATAAGCTTTCTGTGCTGTTTTCCCACTCAGTCCTTTACTCTTTTGTACTATCCTAAGATTTCTGCATATATGTACCACTGCTGGAGAAGTTGTTTCTTCAGCACTGGGTTGTGTATATTTCAGTGTTGAATGACTAAGGGTAAATTATTTTACTTCAATTTTTTTTGTTTTTATCGTTGGACTTGAGAAAATGTGTCAAGGGTACCACATATTGATAGAAAGCCTTAAAGTCTTGTACTGTTCTGAATTATCAATTCAGAAAATGATTTCTTGTATGAAAACAAATAGAAATGAAAAAAACCAAGAATGGCAATGACATTGTTTTTCAACATGATTTAGTTGCATAAATACTAGAAATGCTTTTGAAAATCCTGTGTAGCCTATCTTAATCTAAAACAAACACCTCACATCTGAACTCTTAATTAGGAGTATATTTCAACTTGTGAATATCAGTGTTTCACCATATGAAAAAGCTGTCAATTAGTCTAGTATTTATTATGTCTTCAAATATTCCACAGACTGAGTCAGTAGCTGGGCATGATGGTGAAGTATGAAATTATTTATTTAGTATAAGGCTACCATCAGCCCAGACTTTCTTATTTTCTTGCCCTCAGAGTCTTGTCTGGTAAGATTTTTTGGCAAGTTCTGCCTGTTTCTACATGAGTTTTTTTGGAAACCTCATTAGAGGCAGAAGCAGGACTTTGGGGAAGTCTGGTACAGAGGTTGTGTTCCCAGTGGTGGTATGATGGGTGTAGGTGGTGATGCAGAGATAGGTCTTATGGGTAAGGCTGAGGAGAAGAAGGGGCAATGAATAGCTAGTGATAGCTAATGCTCTGGAGCAGCTTGGGGTTCATGGGTGATTGAGTGGGGTGAAGGGTTGAGTACTGGAGCTGGGAGAAGAGAAGAAGGTTTGGGACTTCATGGAGAACTCTGAGAAGAGCCATTGGAGAGATGCTAGGAAAGATGGGGAAAGCTTGGACACTTCTGAGCACAGGTGCTTCCAGGAGAAAATGGCACAAAGTCTTGGAGGTAACCACAGAACACAACAGATGTAATGGAGAGTTTGATTTGAAGATAGACATACAGGCAAAGAATTCTCAAAAGCTTTAAAAAATACAGAGAAATTAATGGGCAGGAAGAAATGCAGGTTCCTGTGGTGCACTGTAGGGGGCAAGGGAACAGTTTTGTTCAGAAGCTGGGAATCTGCAGTTGGCTTAAGTTGCAAGAGCAGTGTATGTGTTATGCCTGTATAAAAAGAGTAAATTGGAGATTTCATAGATGCCTGAAAAGTAAAAACTGTGTAGAATAGACCTACTTCTCTTTTGTGTCATCCTTCAGAGTTATTGCTTTAAACAATGAGAAAAACCAGATTTGAATTGAAGTGAGTCACAGGAGTAAGGGTAGCGGGTTAAGTTCTTGTCTTTTCTTCTTAAATATCACAAAGGATTTAAAAGTTAATTTACATTGGTTTACTTTTTGGTACATCATAATCATGGGCAATGTTTTTGAAAAGTATAAATAAAAAATGATGCAAACTGCCCTCACCCATTTCTGTTGCACCAGTGGTTTAGTTCTGGTGAATGTTTATTTTCTGGTTCCCTGTAGAGTTGTACAAAAAAAATATTTGAAAACATGCTCACTTGCATTTAAATTATACCAATTTAATTTTCTGTTTGGATATATATATATTTCTTTCTATTAAATAAACATGGGCTGTGGTGTTTTCACTTTGATAACTAGATTGTAGAAGCCTCTTTGACAGGGCATTAATTTAGCTTTCCTGTGAGTATGTCTGTAAGCTGCCTAGACGAATGCTGTTCTTTTAGATATGACTCCAGCTAGTGAGGTATTAATGAATGTTTAAAACTATTTGATATCAATGTCACAATTTTGTGTATATAAATGTAAAGCCTGAGTATGATACATTAAATTGTGCATATTTTTTCCTGTGATTATTTCACCTTATATTAAATGTAAGAAAATAAACTTTAATACTTAATTTCATTTACAGTCATTGTAAATGTATATTCATATACATCTAATTTAATGAACTCAAAAAATAGTGTCAGTTTATGGCAGCCCTTCAAGAGAAAGATATGGGATCCACATGATTGAAACACTTATTTTTCCTTTATTTTCTTTTGCTTCTCACAGCTGCCAAAATAAACTCCTTTTGAGATAGACCTAAGTCAACATAGTTGGTGTGTCTCTAATGAAGCATTCCTCTTGAGGCTCCTACTTGGGTTTTATCTTTTTGACATAGCCTTTTTTTTTTTTTTTTAATCTCTCTTTCCATGTTTAATTCTGGGGTCTCCTTAAGAATTTCTGCTGCAGATTTAAAGTAAACAAGTTCCATTTCAGTAATCATACAATTTTTATTCCCCAAGCCCTTTGTTTTTGGAAGTAAAAAGGCAACGCATATTACATTTTATTTTTTTCCTTCAATATGCTCAATATTTTTTTAAGTTGTTGAAAAAGTTGGCTAAAATTCAGAGCAGCTAATATTCATCAAATGTACAAGCTTAACTTTTCTTATTGTTTTCCACTCAAGCTTTCTCAAACTGTGCTACTTTGTGTCAGGATTGCTGAGTAGCTTCTCAAGAGGCAAGATGGATCCTAGCTGCCAGCTTCAGAAGTATATCTGTGTGGTTGCACCCTCTTTAAGTAACTTGTTCCCAACAATGGCAGTTTCCAGTAAATGTTAACTGGTTTTGTATATTTAATTTAAAAATCATGAAATCGTGGGTTTTTTTCCTGTAAATTTTTTGAATGTACTACTGGTTTAGAGATAGAGAATCTCTGTCTCTCAATGTGTGCAAATATACCTTGAATTGAAACGTTCTTTGGAATTTCAACCTTGTGTTGATGTCACTATTCTGCCCCTTTAGTATCACTGATACTAAATATTAGTAAATGAGATGAAATGGCAATATTTGAAGCTATGCAATATTTTAATATTCCTGATGGAAATCTCTGGAATTCCAGCTGGGAACATACCATAGAGTTTTCTTGTAAGTACCTTCCCAGATCAGCATCTCTTATTTTTGTATGCCAAACACAAATGTATAAGCTAAACTTAGTTTCAGTAGTCTGTTTTAATAAAAAACCATTGTGTACAGCACACATCAGCAGATATGAACAAAGCAAACAAAAGAGAAATAATAATAAAAAAGGAAAACCTTGGGAAATACAAAAAAAAAGCAAAATAGATACATCAGTGGTTTGATGGTGTAAAAGTACTTGGAAAACATGCTTAAAAAGTGTCCCTAATTTTATGTAATCTTTTTTGAGTAGCTACATACTTGTAATATTTTTCTTTGTTTCTCAGTTTCAGAAGTTGTCTTTGTCTTTCATTTGGATGTTGTTACTGCAGCATTGGATAACCAGTCAGCCAACCTAGGGCAGTTCAGAATCCATAAACTTGCTGTTTCTGTCATCAACAGTCTGGAACCAGGGTACAAGAGCTGTTGTAGGATAAATAATACACCATATCAGTCTTTAAGGGAGCATTTTGTCATGTTTTATACTGTTGCCTCTACAGTGTGAAACAACCTATATGTGGCAAATTCAGCCTTAATAGCATTCACTGTTTAAATTAAGCTTATTGAAATCCAAGAACAGCAAATGTAGAACTTGTATGTATCTATCTATCCATCTTTCTTAGGAAAAAATGAGTGAGAACAGATATGGGGTGGGAATAGGCACAGATATTTAATGGCTTTTGTCCAAGTTCAGAAATGTTACTGTACCCTAGATGCCCATTGACTTCAGTAAATCTCAAAATGCAAAGAATAAGAACTGACAACTGCACCCCTGCAAAAGTTGTCTGCAAATAATCTTTTCATAAGTGTTAATTTAAGTATGTTAAAAGTATAGTTTTTATGACGTAATTCCTGAATACACAGATTGAGGTTTTTTGTCTGTTTTGTGCAAGCCTAACCACTGGCTTTATTGCAGATATCACAGAATGGTAGGGGTTGGAAGGGACCTCTGGAGATCGTCTGGTCCAACCCCCCTGCTCCAGCAGGGTCACCCAGAGCAGGGAGCCCAGGATCACACTGGCCAGGCAGCTTTGGGATCTCTCCAGAGGAGACTCCACACCTCTCTGGGTAGCCTGGTACAGGTCCTGGCACCCACACAGGAAAAGTTTTTTCCTTATGTTTAGGTGGAACTCCCTGTGTTCCAGTTTGCACCTGTTGCTCCTTTTCCTATCACTGCCCACCAATGACAAGAGTCTGTCCGCATCCTCTTGACATCCCCCTTTTAGATATTGATGAGCAGTGAGAAAATCCCCCTCCCAGTCTTCTCTTCTCCAGGCTGAACAGCCCCACGCCTCTCAGCCTTTCCTTAGCACAGAGATGCTTTAGTCCCCTCAGCATCTTCATAGCCTCTGCTGAACTCTCTCCAATAGTTCCGTGTCTCTCTTGAACTGGAGAGCCCAGAATTGGGCACAGTACTGCAGATGTGGCCTCACTAGGGCAGAGTAGAGGTGAGAGGGGGAGGAGGACCTCCTTCGACCTGCTGGTCACATTCTCCTTAATGCAGCCATAGTGCATTTTAGTGGCTTTTATATGGTGACTTCAGATAGAGTGGCTTTAGTTACTTAGAACAATGGAAACTTCTCACTTTTACCAGGCTTTATAAATGAAAAAGAACACACTTTCAACAAGAAGTCTTGGAGGAGAGAGCAACACTTGGAAGTGGTTGACAGAATATGCCCAAAGCTGTGTCTTATCTTTAGGTCTGGCCAGTTGCATCCCAAGCTGTTAAAACAGAGCTGATAAAGACCCGCCCTGCACACACAACTTCTGTTTGCAGCAGTCCTCTACGGGAGTGATGCAAAAGTCTCTTGAGCATACTAATTACTGGTAACTTGTAAACTTGAAACCAGCATTACCTCCGTCATTAATACAGTGGTTTTAGAGAGGATACTGGGATCAGGTTTGAGTATGGTCGTGGATGTACAGCGCTTGGTTGACATCTTGGATCTTGCTGATGATGTGTTTGTCTATTAATGTGCAGCAGTTTATAGCTTGGCAGAAACATCCACAGCTTCCCTTAACATGTTATTCTCAGTGAGTGGAGGGAAAGATAATACTGGCATATGAAAGAAGGAAGAAGAGCTGGACAGTTAGAGACTAAAGGAGGGGGAAGTCCCAAATTTTCCCCCTTTTCCTTACTGGAAAGCAGTTTTTTCTCTAGCAGTCTATGAGCCTTTTCAGACACCTGTTGACTGCTTTCCAGTATCAAAAGTGTTAAATATTTCAAATTATTTTTATGGAAGAGGACAAGGTGAAATCAGCTATTTAGAGTGTACATTGAGATACAAAGCAGAATCCAGACAATTCAGAAGATTCCCAGGAGTAGCATGATGTGAACACAAGGAAAGGGTAATACTTTCTGAAAGCATTTTGAGGTGGTGGGGAAAGTATTTCTTTGTAAATGCTTCTGAGCAGACTGCCTTAAGCAAATGAAGTACTTAGATTTACTTCAGATCTGAGTGAAATTTATGATAAACATAATTTAATTCCATTTTTGTGGTAGGTTAAAAGCATATAGGCAGTTCATGGCCAAATGATGGCATCAAATAGGATATTGAGCATAAATCTTGGCTGTCTTCCTTTTCATCTTTTATCTATTATCTTAATCTGTTTTACACTTACCTGACATATTTTATTTACCTGAGGGACCCAGTGAAAACCTTCGGAAACACTCAGAATTTTTTGTATTTAGTGAAGAACAGCAGAGCATGAACATGTAGTCAATATTTATAGGAAACTGTTTGTTTCACAAAACATGTAGGAAACGAGTGCCATTTTCTCCTGGAAACAGCTTATCATTAGTTATTTCTGTAAATCCTTGACAGTGAATTTGGAAATTAATAGAAGAGAGGCAGCAGTGGGTAAATTATACCATTGCTTTGGCCAGTCCCTTTAAAGATTGTTGGGGCACATTTAAAGAAAAGAGTAAAAAAAATAACATCATAACAAATTAACTGACCTAAATAGGTGGTGGTGGTGGACTTCTATTTGAAATACATCTTCACATGATGTTTACATTTCCCTTATGGAAAACCAAGCAATATAGGAGAAGGTGGGTGTTTGCTCTGAGTTTCAGTGTTTGAGATGTGTTGGAAGGTGCATCACAGCTCCCTGGCTGGCCTGTAAAATTCCCTTTAACACAGGTTTTGTGCCTGTGATAATGTAACTAAAAGAATGAGAATCAGCACAGCTTTTTGAAGAGGAAGGATGAGCACTTCATATACTCCTCTTGAGTTCTGTGAGCTCCAAACTGAATTTGGTTATTATTTGTAATGTCTTTTAAGGATTACAATGCATTATTCTTTAATAAAACAGAAAGGTGGCTAAGCTCACAAGAATGCAGCTTGGGGGTTATAAAATGTTGATTTCATCATTAATTAAAAGTTTGCAGTTTGGATAAAATCAACTTTCTGGAGACTAGTGCTGGAGTATTAGGCAGGCTGCACATGTAACTGGACTCCATGGTTAAATCCAACTTGTTGTTACTTATTGAGTTACCCACAAAGAATACATTGGCTGAAGGCATGATGAATTTAAACTAAAAGAGGGGAGATTTAGACTAGATATAAGGAAGAATTTTTTTACGCTGAGGGTGCCCAGGTTGCCCAGAGAGGTGGTAGAAACTCCAACCCTGGAAACATTCTAGGTCAGGTTGGATGGGGCTCTGAGCAATCTGATCTGGTTGAAGATGTTCCTGCTTAGTGCAGAAGGGTTGGACTAGATGACCTTGAAAGGTCCCTTCCCACCCAAACCAGTCTATGATTCTGTTTTAACTCCTCTTTGGTATATATTTTCTTGGATGTTGAATACTTTTTGATGATAAATCTATAAATCTGATGATAAATCCAGCCATCTCTTGCTGATAAATAAAGCTACTTGGTTTATAACCATATCTATTCATTTTAGAGGGATTTTGATAATTTAAAAAAAGCTTTTAAAATAAAGTGACTATGAGATGGGACTAAAATTGGGTAGGTTGTTTTGGGGTGGATTGTTTTGGGGTTTGTTTTGGTTTGGTTTTTTTTTTGGTTCTTTTCTTGGATCCACAGCTGGATCCCATGTGAGCAAGTGTGGATGGTTGGAAATACAACCGGATTCAGATGTTCAGCTCTTTGTCCCCCCCGGCGCTGGCTTCACCGCGCGGGCGCAGCGTGGTGCGGTCCAACCTCCCTCCGTGCAAACGCAGAGGTTCCAGTTACTTGCAAAGGACTCTCCTGAGGATCGATAAAGTCTATTTGTGTTTACGTAATGAAATCAGGGAGCAAGGGTCTGCTGTAGTACTTTGCTGATGGGATTCCAACAGGGTTGTCTTTCAATGAAAAGACTGAATTTAATAAACCCGTAGTCTTTCTCGGGCTGTGCTGCCTCACTCTAATGGATTGCTGTTGATAATTTGGGGTTACTTTGTTTACGTAGTCTGAGAGCTTCTCTCTAAGTGGTGACTGGAAATGGAGATGAAGGCAGTCTTAATTCACTTTTAATAAAAGATCAATGGGTTTATTGTGAAAAAATAGAATACAGATGTAAACCGTACCCGATAAAAGAATTAAATGTGTATTTAACCTTCCTATTTTGTTTTTGCAGTGCTACTGGTGCTTGACCTTCTTCATTGTTGAGACTATTTTCTTTCTTGGTAGCTTTAAGTTTTAAAATTTACTTAGACTACAAAAACAAACTCTGCTGCTGTTTTTCATCTCAAGTGCTTACCAAATCCCTCAGATTTTACAAAATATTTAAAAAGTAATCTCCAGACTAAAGTCTCATTAAAACCTTCGCCCTTCCTGTGGAACAAAAGTTCAGAGAAGTTCTGGTTGATTCCAATTTGGAAACTCTAAAACAAAAAATACCATGGTGTGAAGTATTAATTTAGTCTTGGCAGCCCTACAGTAAAATATATTTCCAGAAGCTTCCAATTAAAATTCAGCCTGTGTAAGTGTATAAGGGAAAGCACCTCAAAGGCACTTTATTTTCTATTATATAGAAGGAAAAATGCCTGAAACATTAGTGTAAATAAAATATTTTGGAGGTATTTTTTATTAAACAATCACATTTATATTGCAATAGGTCGACCTGGTAGAAGAAACCATGCACTCAGGAATTTCTTAGCTGTATTAATTTTCAGTATTGCTTTTTAATCAAATCCTTAGGTAGATTAGTCAGATGTTTATAAAAATGCATTTATTTTTTTTCCTGTGGTTTTCTTTATATCTTTATTATACCTTGTGCTCTCCTATTGTTTGAATAATGCAGTTTGGATGTTTTCCCCCTGATTCAAATGAGAGAAAGCAAAATTGGAAGGAAGACCTATTCACTAGGATGGTTAAAGGTATACAATACCTTATGTAAGAGGATGCATAAAGAATTTAGGTCCCGTCAGAATAATGAAGGTACCATATTTGTCTTAAAATCATGAGTAGCATGGTGATAAGGCAACGATTGTTCACTGCATTTCTGGTCTAGGGACAGGAATGGTCATCAAACAGACCTACAGTTTGCAGACTGAAGTAAATCTAACCAGTTGTTTAGGATTATTGAATGACAAAATGCATTATAACTGAAGTTACCTGGTTGTGGAAGGATCTGTATTGCAAATTGTTGGAGGTAAAGAGTATTGGCAGAGTAACGCTACGTGGTTATGCTGTTCTTTTGGTCTTCACTGAGTATTTTCTTTTGAGGGCTGTTTGAGATGGGGTATTTGACTATACCATGGATATCTGGTATGACCCGGGGTGTCTGCTATGTTGCAACAGCTCAGAATCTGTCTCAAGAAGGGTGGTTTTGGACGTCAGCTAAAGTTTTAAGCAGCATCAAAAATAATGACATTTTAGACAAAAGTATTTTTTCTTATTCCGAAAAACATTTCAAAATACCATGATTTATGTCTTCTTGGATATTTCTTGACAAAATGCACAGACAGAAATATGTGCCATTGCTGTATATTGACAGAATGCATTTCATCAGCAGGTGGTATTGGATTTAAGAAGCTGAAACATAAGACAAGTGCTTAGGGATGGTCTGTAAAGTGATACTTTGTGTTGAAAGTCAAGTAGTTAAGTATTCCCAAGATGGTTTGGACAGCATAAACAGTGCTACTGTGCAAGAGCTTTTAGATTATGAGATACAAGAAAGCAAAATGTTTTCTGTTGTGGAACTTTACCGTAGAGAGAATTACTTCTGAAATGTAGGCTAATTTTATCTGAAGCCAAAGAGAAATGATTTTCAAAACCAGTTTTGCAAATCTGATGAAATTGTTCAACTGTAATAAATAGCTCTGCAGCAGTTCCCTTCTGGAGATCCCCTTTCTGTTTTGGATTTGTGTTGGGTGTGTACTGCAAATCAGCAATATTAGGAATAGGAAGGAGTATAAATAATATGCTTAGAGGTATTTAAGGATTTTTTTAGACGATGTAATCATTTTAGAGTGAATGATGAGACTTGAACATTTTTCTTCAAGTACAGGTGCTCCTTTACAGGACAAGGCAAAATGAGGCTGGGTTTTCAGGTTCAGATTTTTTCACAGTCCAGGAATAAAGAGAGGAGGTGGGGTGGGGGGAAAGTGAGGTGGATTCTAGTTGTTGATTTTCATATTGAGGTTTTAAACATTTTTAAGAAGGTAAATAAATTGAGAGCAAGTGTTTAAGGGAGAAGGGTGTAAGACAAAAGACCTTAAAAGTTACTGCATTTGATTTAACACATTCTGTGGATTCCTTTTGAAATCTATCAATATAGACACAAATACCAATGCTGTTTATTAGGGAACTCAACTCAGTATTTTTCTGTGTTCCCACTTCCTCCATGGAATTAGTCACGGGATGTGGGTTTAACCAGTTGTGCCTTTATGGGATAAATATCTTACTTCTAGTATGTTTGGGAATACTTTTAAAAAGGGAAGATATTGAAGAGCTTCAATGGCTTGTTTAATTTTTACCTATAATTACGGTGTGCGACCCTGTCTGTGATGTGTCCTCCCCTCATCCTTATGTATCTTCAGGGAAGTTTATTAAAATTTTAGGGAAAGAAAACATCTAAAGGAGCTGACCTCAGAATTATTTCTTCTTTTTCCCCTCCTAAGTAGGATATTTTGATGCCCACAGTAAATATTGAATCTACAGTGATGGATTGAATAACCAATTTTTCCCCACTGCTGTTTTGCTCAGTGCTAAAGAAGCTCTTTTTTGTTATAACCAAACTAGTAATGCTGCAGTGCAGTTAATTTTATACATCCCATTTTATGACATTATAGAAGTTGTTAGGAGATTTAGAATAGGGCTGCATAGTTATATGGTTTTCACATGTGGGATTCAGAAGTGTGATACATTTCAAGATACAGGGGCAGTATCTTCTAGCAAATCTCTTAAGTGGCTGAGCTCTCTTTACTTATAGCCATGAGCATATCCATGCTACTAGGCAATGCTAAATTGCCACCTTATATTTTCTATGCTTAAGTGACAACTCTGAAAGGTGGTTACTTGGCTACTTTGCCCTCTTGGCCACATGAGAAAATGTCTTTAAATAAACAAGTAATTACGGTCTTTTTTAAAATCTTTTTTTTCTGACTGAAAAGTCCTATTTTTTTTTTTTTTTCTCCAAGTCCTTAAATTGTTTCATGTGAGTACTGCTAACTAAAAGTGTTCTTTAAGCATTACTTTCGCATACCTTTCGACTATTTCTGTTTAGATAGCGTAACATTTCAAAGCAGTTTATTTAATAATGTCACTTCCATTCTTTGGCTTTAGAGGATTTTCTAAGGTCTTGAGGTTTCAGCTTCTTCATGGAATTAGACGAATTTTGTTTTCACTTAATATAGAAATTTGCATTTAATTAACAGCAACAAAAACCCAACAAACAAACAAAACAACCAACCCCTGAAAAAAACAAGCAAAAAAACCCCACCACAAAATCCAACTCCAAACAAAGCAACAATGGTAGTTACAAGTCAATCTGGAATGTTTTTCAAATGAGAAAATCAGTCATACAGATTTATTTCAGAAAAGTACATCAGGTATTTGACAAGGTTCTGCATGAGGCTTGGTTGTGGTTTCATTATTTGATTTTTACTTTTTTTTATGTGGACAGTTATGAATGTATTTTTATCAATAATTTTTGTATTTCTAACTCAAAAGTTGGTGGGAAATACACAAAAATTAATTCTACCATAAATATTGTGAAGAGTTGAACTATAAGAGAATAAAAATATTGGGAAGTCTCACTGAAAAAAGGCCAAGTGCTGTTGAATTAAGATGACCAGTGTTTGGGAAGCAGCACAGATAATTACTGTGCCTTTTTTCATAGTATGTATTGGGGGGAAAAAAATTCACTTCATAACCAGATGATCATCTTATTACCTATTTAACGTAATTGATATGCAAGACTCATAATTGTATCAGCTTCAGTGTGACTTCTTAGAACACCCAGTTGCTTCACGACCTTTATAATTGAGATCCTTAAACTTCTTGAATTTACTGAATGTCTGTTTTTCAAGCTGAGAGATGTAATAAATTTTCAGTTTAAAAATTAATTTGATTTTGCCCTCTTATGGCTCTGAATGTTGAGAGGGTATGTATTAAATGAATAATGACTCAAAGATAGATTTTTGACTTAAGTTATAGGCTGATGGATAATCTTATTTTAAATGGAGATCTGATTAGAAGAGGTTGTTATTGCTGAGGTGGTGATTTTCCCTGTAGCTAAAGGGAAAATAATTATGGCTGTTTAGTTTCTGGGAATGTCTGCAAAGATTATCTTTTTAATAAATCAAAAAAAAAAAAAAGGTAGAATTTCACTAATCATTACCTGTAAGCTACTCCAGGAAAAGCTCAATGAATTAGAAAGAAAATGTTAGTATTTAAGTAGCAATGAACAAAATGCTTCATCACTAATGCACTAAAAATAGCACCCTACTCACTGTTAAGTGTTTTTTTGATATTAGATTTTTTTTTGGGGGGGGTCTCTATTATTTGCTAGAATTACCAACACTTGAGACAAGCTGCTTTGGGAGGTGCTGAGTTTTTTAGTGTCGGCACCAGCTCAGTGGAACTCTAGAGGATAGCTTAAATACAGAGTTTCAGTAAGCAAAGCCAAAACTTTTCTAGTTCATCTTGGACACTGTAAAAATGTGTTACATTAATTTTACATTTTCTTCAAGTGCCAAGGTTAAGTTTATATTCCTGAGATGGTGCTGAAATCATTGAAGAAGTAAGTCTGTGATTTCAGTGAAGCTGTTTCTGACTCATTTAGTGTAGATTAGATTAAAATTATTCCTTGTTTATAGGAAAATCTATGAAGCTGTAGCCAGAATCTTCTTGTGCAACTGATCTGACTACTTTATTTATTTATTTTCATTTCTTTTTCTCCTTTTTAGGGTCAGTACAGGCCCTCTGACTTGTTATGTCCAGAGACATATGTTTGGACACCTATTGAGCAATGTCTACCCCTGCTTGAGCACTCGAAATACTGTCGATTCAACCAGGATGTAAAAGCAGGTGAGTTTATAAGCCTATGAATTGTCTGTCTTGGTTTTATAATGTATTGGTATCATCTGCTGCTGAAGCTTTATGGAAATCTTATCTGTAAAGAATAAAAAGTGTGAAATTCACAACTCCAGCAGCAAGCATTAGCAACGTAAAATAAGCATTACAAATTTTAAGTACATTCTGGTTTACAGACTATATGTAGTTCAAAATTAACACATTATTTGCTGCCTTTTGGATAATTATATATGTTATTAACTGACCAAAGAATTGTTCTTCCCTTACATCCCAGTCAGATAAATGCATAAAGAAAGGAAATCAGAATCAATACAGGAAAGTGAAAGGGCTGGAGAAGCTTAAAGGCATCAAGTGCTTTTGATAAGAAACAAACTGGCAGATTTAGTTTAACAATCTGTCAGTGAATTTGAAGAACACTATGAACAGCAGAAACACCTTAAACATCTTGAAGTAGGTGGGACATAGATTTTTACATTGCATAAAATAGGTACTTAGTGATTCGCAAGGATAGAATGGTCACAGATATTACTGACCAGAACATAATTTGTTAATGATACTGGGGAAAAAGAAAAAAAAAAAAAAAAAGCAATCAAATTAGTAAATAAATAAATAAGAAAAATAATTACATGTGCTTGCTTTAACTATGAACTCTGTGGATGGATTCCAGACCCTGGGGTAGTTGTGTTAGAGAACAGTTGGTGTGATGTTTGCGTGGAAAGCAAAACAACAATTAACTTTGTTTGTTAATTGCAAACTGGTGGATATCATCTTGAAATTTTCTGCTTCCCCACTGAGTAACAGTGGAGAATGGTTGTGGTATTATTCAGAGTTGTAGGTGATTAAGCTCAAGAGTATGAAAAACCATACAGTCAAAACACAGGTTTATATGAGTTTGAGTAGTCTTCAACAGATGCTTCTTTCTTTATACTTTTCATGGTTGTAATTTAATACATTTTTAATTCGTTAGCTGGTTAATTTTTACCTGTTGGAAGAGCAGGATGTAAATAAATGAAGGGAATTTGAGGAGACATGACCACTTAAGTGAGGTTGTGAACTTGCTTTTCCTCATCCTGTGCATGTTACCATTTATACTGTGACTTGGTTGCTCAACCAGAACACTAGGATAAGAATGATAAGAACTACAATAATGAGGTTCAAATGAATTCCTAGTTATACATATCAATCTAAAAGTTTTAGTAGCATAATTACCTTAAGTGCAAATAGAGAATGTTCTTTAGGGATTGTGCAGGTAGCTGTGGGAGATAGACTGGGGAGTGTGCTTCAAAAAGAGTATTTATCATCATGGGGAAAGATCAATGTTCAAGAGATTTAAACAGGTTAGACATCATGTCTTGATCAACTAGAATCATCATTAGATTGTTGAGAGGAAATTGAAAAAAAAAAACCTAGAAAGGTGGGAGGAAGAAGGGAAATGGTTTTGGAGGCCAGTGGTGTGCAGGATACTCTTGTTACTCAGAAAGAAAAGAGTGCATTCATTTAAGTGCAAAAATGACAACTAAACTACTACCTTTGAAGGTATTAACCCTGTACAAGCAAAGGGGCATCACCATCTTGATTCTGTGAAATTCCTGTGGCATACCACACGTTCAGAAACTGCAGGATATAAAACTTTGTATCATTATCAGCACAGACTATCTCACTCCAGACACTACTGGAACTGTGACTTAGGTCCTGTGGTTTAAGGAAATTAAAACGTAGCTACACGTTGAAATGCACTGGGCCTGCTGTGAGTTTATAGTCATTTGAGGTTTAAGTAGTTGCTAGTTCTGAGGTAGCCATTTCTCCAAAGTAAAATCCATTTCCTTCTCACTTCTTTACTCTCTGCAATAGTCAGTAATACGACTTCAATGAAGTTACAGTGAATTAAAAAAAAAAAAAGCAATAGGAGTTATCTTGTGCTTTAGTCCTTTTGAATTGGCTTTCTATAATACTGCCCATAGTTATGTCAGTTAAGTAGGTCATGATTTATCAGGAGTGGCACTTCCAATGTAGAAACTGAGACCAATAACCAGAACCAGTAAAATAACTGGGAGAAATAGTGCGACTTGCATCGGTGCCTGGGGCAGTAAAACAGTCAAAGGAAATGGTCATCTTTTAGTATTGTCTGTAATGTCAGAAAATTTCTGAAACATTACCTCATGCTGCTTTCTTCATCACATTTGGCAATTTTTGAACTTCTTTTCCCTCCCTTTAAAAACATTTACCTAATAAATTTACCAGTTGCAGATTCTGAAAGCTCATTATAGAACATCAGCCAGAGCTGCTTCGGGAGAGGGTGCTATGCCCTCTGACCTTCCAAGTCTCTACAATATGAAAAGAATTTCTGAGTATTCATACATATTACACTGTGAAGCTCCTTCCTATGATCAGAGTTAATTTTTTTGCCTGAAAAAAAAAAGAAAAAAAAAGAGATGCTCACAAAAAATAGCATTTTTTTCTGAAGTATCAGAAATATTAATTGATATTTGCAGACAATTTTTGCCTGTTTTGCATTATGTGGTTGTCCTGAGCTTGAACATTTTCAGATGTTTTTAAAGTGTATTGTTTTCTGTCCCCTTCTCTTCTGACGTCTAATACTTTTGTTAACAGTTGAAGAATGAAGAAGAGAGGACAAACTAAACAAAAGTTCTTAACTCTTTATACCACAGAGATAAGTCTAAAAAAGTGTCTAAGAGTTAATAACCTAAAGCAATCACAGAAACTATAATAACTTTTTACTGTTTAGGATGGCAAATCCTGGGCGCCTGATGGTTGAAACAGGTCCAACTCTTTACTACCTCTGGCCAGTGTAATGAGATTCAACCTTACTTAACCTCAAAACGCTCCAGTTGTACAGTGACAGCGATGAGCTCATCTGCCAGCAAATGCTTGAACTTGATACTTAAATAAACTGCTAGTAGGTTCTTTGTGTGCAGTTCCTAACGTGTTGAAAAACAACAGTTACTTCAGGAACAAAAATAATTGCATGGCAATACTCAGCCAGTATTCACAGATAAAAGGTCATGTTTATCATGTATTCTTGCTTTTATAAATTACCACTTTTGCCTAAAATACTGATGCCTCAGAACTGACTTTTCATTTTTGTCAGGTGTTCAATTTCAAAAATTTGGAAGATCTGGCATCATCTTATAAATGAGTGAGTTTTATTAGGAATCTGATGTGTTTATTATTAATCAGGAGTCCGTCAGTTTCTTCTAAATAAGCAGATAGTGACGTAGGACAGTAATAGGGGCTTTGGATACTGATGCATTCTGAAAATTGAGATAGTGATTCACTGAACAGGCTGTTAGCTCTAAGTACAGATGGAGTTATGTTATAGAAAATAGTTAATTAAAAGATTGCTCTGCAGATCAGTACTTTTCAGTGATTTTGACTGTATACCAAAATTGATGAGCAAAATTCAGGGACACGATGGAGTCTGCTGAAATATTCCTGGGCATGGTCTCTCTGTCTTACTAGTTAACTTCCCCCTCTCAAAACTAGACCTCGAGGTTCTACTTGGTTGGTACATTCACTAACAGCTTTGGCCATGGAACAAATGCTGTATGAAAGGAATTATAAATAATTTGCTTGGTATCCTGGCAGTAGTCCTTCCACTTTCCATTTTTCTGAGGCTAACTAAATGACATGCCTTTATTATTATTATTATTATTATTATTATTATTTTCTAATATCTGTTGAGATTTTTAGTTTGTTTCTCCTGAGAGAAGCCTGTGAAAAATGTCTTCATGACGTAAAATCTTCATGAAAATCTGCTTTTGGAATGGTAATTAAATTAGTGGGAAACTTTGACTCTTTCTTCCTATCAGCACTGGACTGTCAACACCTTTAAGAAACATCTTCAGATAAGGGCAGATACGATCCCAATCTGAAGTGGTGGCTTCAAAGCTTTCATAGTTTTATAGCCTTCTGACTGTGTCACGTCATATGGAACATATGTTGTGCCAAGCATGGTGAACAGGGTGCTGTTAGTGAAAAAGCTCTACTTGATCCAAATTACTAGGCATGGCCCACAGCAGTCTTGGTGATGGAAGCTGCTTCCCACCTTCCTGTGTCTGCTACTTTGAGCAGAAGTTTTGAATAGTGCAGATCAAAAAGGACTGAAGTTGATAAATTGGCTAAGCCTGTACACATCTGTTCAACTTCCTGTATAGCTAATAATAGAGTGATATCAAAATGGAATCAAATGGAATATATTAATTCAAATGAAAGTTCTTTCCCTAGTGTTGAAAAATACACATAACAAAGGCATACTCCTCTATGCTGGCTTTGTGTGTTCTTGGAGATGAAATACTCTGCTCCAGAGAATATAATCTAACTCAAACCACAATGGACACAAAAGGATGGTAAAAAAAAAAAAAACCAACCAAACCAAAAAACAAAAAACCCCCCAAACAAATAGAGAAGCACTTCTGGTTTGTCTGGCCAATTACAGTAATAGACTAAATTGTAGTCTAATAGACTAAACTGACTAAACT
This sequence comes from Megaceryle maxima, assembly GCA_024605025.1. NCBI lineage: Eukaryota > Metazoa > Chordata > Aves > Coraciiformes > Cerylidae > Megaceryle > Megaceryle maxima. Next base: position 69,014 of record JANHGN010012704.1, read on the forward strand.
GTATGATTTTTTTTTTGTGAACATTACAGTGAAGGAGTTTCAAAGAGGGCTCTAAGGAAGTACAGTAGTTATCTTTCGGAGTTCATGGAGAAATCTTTCACAGCATGAGAGGTGTAGGAGAAATGAAGAATATGAGGAGATAAAGGAGTTTCCTTCAAAAACAGAATGACTGGTCTGGGAGATCAGATCCCATAGTCAGAGGTAGAACTTGCATTACTGCCTGTAATCTTTCTACCTACATATTTATAACATATGGGGTTTTTGTGAGGTCGGTCTTAGGTCATCTGGGTATGGGTAGCTGGTAGAGGCTTGCAAGGCAATATGGGACAAGTAAATCTTGCAGTAGTTCATATAGCTAGAGTGATGAGAAGAAGGACTTGACAAAAATAGTAGAAAGCTGTTGAAATGAATAATAGTAGGATTAAAACTTGAAAATTTAGATAGATATTTGGAGAGATTAATAAGAGAGGTTGGGTTTAGATACACTGTGTAGAAAGAAACTAGATGTGAAAACTTGAAGAGATTATGAAGCCAACGTCATATGGCAGGAGGAACATGCCATTGCCTAACAGTTCAGTGATCACCTTCTTGTCATTGTTCTTGATGCAGACCAGACTTTGTATCTGCCAGCTCCACACAGCAATAAAGACTTTGCTTTTTTCCAGTAGAGGAGTGGAAGTTCTTAGAAGAATGTAGGCTTTAGACTGTTTCCAGCTGGTCTGAGCCAAAATGATGATAAGCACTGGAATCAAGAGAACATAATTGGTCTCTGTGCTTTTCAGTGATCTGCCTGCAGCCACTGCTGAGGCTATGTCTACACAAAAGACAGATGTTGAAGTCCAAAAAATCTTACACGTTGTTCACATACAAGCCATAACTATGTGAAAAAACCACCCCAAACAAAACAACTCTAAAATCAGTGCCTGAACTCTCCTTTCCAGGAGTATTAGTCCAATGATCCAGGCCAGAGTCCTAGGACATTACACATGTCTATGTAGAGGTCAGAATTTGAAGTGGGAGGTCTCACTTCAGGCTCACAAGAATCACTCTGTAAAAAAAACCCCATTTGCTGTATTACCTTATGAACAGAGCCAATACAACATCACCAGTTTTTGAGTTACTGCACTAAAGAAAATTACTTAAGATTTCCAGTCTTTTTCTGTAGTAGTCTTGTTAACTTTTATTGCATGTTTTTACCAGATTTTTAAAACTTCTAGGAATACAAGCTGAAAAACCTTTTCTTTACTTTTTTTTTTTCCCCAGATACACATCTTTCTCACACATTACAGAACTAATTCTATTTTCTTTACTACACACAGATTGAAATTTTTCACAGCTTTGTAGCATTGTTATTCTGCTTCATGTAGTAACCCAGAGTAGGAAAAAGCAAAGAACATTTGCAATATTTACTAACTTCTGAATCCTCTTATTAGTGACTTGATTAAGCATCTTCATGCTTCTTGCAAGAAACTGAGGGCTATTAGTTGTGGTAATAAATCTTGGGAATTCATAACTATAAATGTACAGTCTTGGGCAGTTATACAAAACTGCATTTATTTTAAAAACATGTTTGTGTGTGTAGTGCTTTCATTAGAAAAATAATCCAGCATGACTATTTCAGTGACCTTGATTTGTAGTGCTGTGTTTTTCAAAATGTTTAGTTTTCTGTTCAATTTAGATACTATTCTTTGGTATTCAAAAGGGCTCGTTTCACAAATGTTTGACATGTATAGTGTATGTGAATGCAAGCATTTTGTTGATGTGGCTTTTTTTTCCCATTGAGTACAGAGGCTGTTTAATATTCAGATATATTTGAAAAGTGTAGTATGTTAGTATGATACTGGTCTTATTTCTCCTCCATCTCTTAACAGAAATGATCACAAATTCTTCCCTACAAAGTGAACTGTGGTTGCCATTTGGTCACATCTGATAGTTCAGATCCCTGGCAAAGTGATGTATACGTGTAGCATTGCATCTTTGAATCCAGTCAGATGGATTAATGCAAAAGTCAGTATACGTTAATGTTTATAAAGGTACTGTGATGTAGCTTAATGTTCATAAGGATAAATGCACAGAAGTTGTTGAGACGATGAAAATGTAGTCCCAAAACTATCACAGATGGAAAGCATTAACCAAATTGTTTAAACTGTGCAATCATATGATTAGGGAGAAATTACTGGTCTGCTCTAAACTGCTGTTCCGAAGTTTTAAAGATACAGTGTTGTGTACTATGGAGACTTAGGAAACAGTTTAAATAAATTCTGATAGATCACAAACTAAATTCTGAAGAACTAACTTTCTGCTATCTTATCAGAGCTATAGGTAATATGTTTGAAGTTTGTAATGAGGAAAAAGACATATCAATTATTTCTGACAGCTCCTCTAAAAGAGACACGTCTTACAAGTTTGTATCTGTTTCTAATTAAGTTTATAAGCACTTAGAATCATCAGAATGCATATTTCTAAATCCATTGTGATTCTGGAGCGTACAAGGTATTAAAACAATGAAGATAGTGCCAATAAGGTGTAGCCAGTCAAATTTTTCCCTCACTTTTTTAGTATGTTTGGATCAAATTGAAATGACAGTCATGGGGTTTTAGCCTCATATGCAAAAATATTCTCAAATACTCCAATGCTTCTGTAATAAAAAGGTAATGTTATTAACTTCATTTGTGGGTACTAAACAACTGGCACTGCATAAATTGGCTTGTGGGTGAGGAGTGACACTGATCCATCAGCTCTGCAACGGATTCTCCCATAATAATCAATTGGCAAGGCAGAAAGGTGTCTAAAATGTGAATTCAAGTACAGTCATAATATGAACTGCATTTTGTGTTGTCCTAGCAAAACTTCAAACTTAGCTAATTATTTGTGATTTAAAAGTTTCTATTTATTGATATTCTAAGCATAAATGTGCTTCTGACACATGTGTACCAGAGTAAACCTACGCCCCTCAAGAAGAGCCATTGCCTGACTTCTAGTGTAGCTCATGAGAGTTTTGGCTTAGACCTCAAAATTCCCCCAAATATGTTTTAATCCAAAATGACTATCATAGAAGTTGTGTAATGAACAGATGTGTTTTGAAATTACATCATTTTTTCAGGTCTTTGCTTGAGAAATAAAGATATCCTGGCATTCTTTTCTTCTCCTCTTCATGTGGTGGAGTTGAAACTTAGATGGCTGGGTGCTTGAAATACTCCTTCACCATTCGAATGTTGTAACATTTGATTCTCTAGTACAAAAATTCTGCTTTTTTTATTATATCTTGGGCTTTTTTTTTTTTTTTGCTACTGAACCAGAAGTTGAACTCATTAGTTGGTGAAGATTCAGGGGAATGTGGGGAAGGGCAAGGACTGCTAAATCTTGTAGGAATCATTTTCCATACTGGGAAGGTGTTAGAAACATAACAACAGAAATGAAAAATTAAATACTGTGGGATAAGCAGAGCAATTGTGCAGATCTATTTCATGGCGAGGATAACTAGCATGTGGGCTTCGTTTTGAAATGTGATAAAAGTTAAAAGCTGTAATGAGGCACAGAAACAGAGCAGCTGTGGAAGTGACACCGCAGGCATGTGCCGAGTCCCAGCTCAGCCACACGCTACCGGCCACCACGGCAACTTTTTTCCAGGGTCAGACCTTTTGTAACAATCCTCGGTGCCTCAGAACGTGTTTACTCTCTGCTCTGGTGACATCATCCTGACTTTTCACATGGATCATAATTTGATTCCATGTTTTAATTAATTTAGCCACTAAATTGATTGCTGTAATCTGATTTATTTAGCTGATAAGCTACTGCCAATTGCTTAAATTTTGCCTATTTCATGGAAACACTTGCATTTGTAATTCCAGCTTGACTCTTGTATTTGTTTTATTTCCTCCTTCTCATATATCAAATCCTAATGAGGACTTTGCTTTGCCCTTCATTTTGAAAGATCTTCATAGTGCCTTCTGCCATTTTCACTTCTGTACAGTTCAAATATTGTAGAAATAGCGTTTAACTCTTTTACTACTTCAGATTTTTTCCTGTTTCCATCCCAGTTTTTGGAGCTGTAGCTCCCTAAAGCATCACTCTGTAACTTTTGTCTTTCGTATCATCATTTGTTCTGACCTGGCAGTGCTGGGTTAACAGTTGGACTTGATGATCTTAAAGGTCTTTTCCAACCTAAACAATTCTATGATTCTGTTCCATTGGTTTTACTGTCATTGTGAGCTCGGGGCTCAGTACTGCATTTTACTGTCAGCTTGAAGTGTCATAAAAGCCTGTGATTAAAAGTCCCTGGAAGCCTGGTTGAAAGTGGAACTTCTTCCTGGGGAGCCTTCTTGTGAAATTCTGAAGCCCTCCCTAGTTCCCCTTCACTATCAGCTGGCTTGGGGTCAGTCCCCTGGGATGATTTTGCTTCAGAAAAAGAAACAAAGCTGCCAACATTTTTTATTCTTGCATAAATGTGATGAAATAGGGAAATATATATTTATAAAACAGAATTAAAAAGAGCATTCAGAATTGCAAAAAAAAATCCCTCTATTTGAATTCATATTTGTGTCTCTGACACACAAAAGAATTTTTTTAATATCTGGAGTTATAATCTGGAGGGCGATGATGACCTGTTAAAGTTACAAAGTGTGTTTTCTTAATTTGTTTGTGCAATGCAAAATGACTCTAAAATAAGTAAAATGAGGCAATAATGCTATTCCTCCATTGTTAGCCCTTGTAAAATTAATTTGACATGAAAGAGAAAATCTGAAACACTTTTACGTATCATAAATGTCAGCTTCGCATTTGGTGGAAATTGCAGAAATTCAGATACTGGGAAGGACAGTCATGATTTGCTGTCACTCAGGCATGAGGTCAGAACAGAAAGGGAAAGGAAAGGGACAGCCTCTTCTCACTCCTGCCCTGTGACAGGACAAGGAGGAATGGATGTAAGCTGGAGCACAGGAGGTTCCACCTTAACATGAGGAGGAACTTCTTTACCGCAAGGGTCACAGAGCACTGGAACGGGCTCCCCAGAGAGGTTGTGGAGTCTCCTTCTCTGGAGACTTTCAAAACCCTCCTGGCTGCTCCTGTGTGACCCGTGCTGGATTATATGATCCTGCTCTGACAGGGGGGGTGGACTCAAAGATCTCCAGGGTCCCTTCCAACCCCTGACACCCTGTGATACCCTGTGAACATGGGTTTCTGCACTGTTCACACAACAAAACTCTTACTCATTAGTGGCACGTAGTAGTTAAAAAGTGGTTTTGATGCAGTTGAGTTTTTGGCTTTTGGGGTAAATTTTACTAAATTACAAGGTATTTTAGGTACCTGATGAAATTAAAATGCAGTTTATATAGTGTTTCTGTTTTTTCTTACGGAAAATATGCTCAGGAAATGGAATAAACTGTTCTGCTTGAGATGTCAGTGCTGTTACTAGTTTTAAATCTCTACTAGAGTTAGTAATGAAGGCACCCGCCTGTGTTTATCTATGATAAGTATTTATTCACGTTTTTCTTGAGAAATGAATGAAATATTTTATATGGAGTTGCTTTCCATCCCTCATTTAGTATTCTCAACCTTTAATTCACAGCTTTAATAGCATGTTTAACGCATCTCTCCCAACAGTGACAGAGTCACTTTAGACAATGATGTTCCTGAGATGACAGGTACCTTGCTAAACTCTCTGGAAAGATAGGTATGCAATTTTAATTCCCTGTTAGCAAGTGAATTAAACAGTTGCTTTCATGTGCTGTTTCCAAGTGCTTGTTGGATTTTGACCATGGTTTTCCCTTCTGTCTCTAAAGAGAAAGGAGTAGCTCAAAATGCTGAACATTCCTGTGTTCTGAATAATTTGGATACTTTGAGGAATACCAAAGCTTACAACAGAAAAACTCAGCTAACAAAGGTTCTGAGATGCACAGAAGGGACAATCTGCAGGGCCACACACAGAACCAGTATCTCACAGTGTTCACTGATTTAAAACTGAGCTGTACCTGTGGCAGTTCTGCTTCTGGTCCTTGTGTGCATGGTGTATTTAAGCTGAAGGCATAACTGAAAATTGACTTGAGTATTTAAAACAAGAAAAAGACCAAAAAAAACAAAGCAGAAAAGCCTCCTGGCTATGCAGTTAATATTCTTTATTGGCAATTTGCATTCTCATTTCTTGTATCTGAAGCCATCAAGAATAGTGTCAGAGATACAACTTCAAAAGAATTGACTAGTTCATTTTATCTTCTGGAAGAGCATCTGAAAGTGAAATAGTTATCTTTGTCAACTTGCCATCTACTAAATTCTATTCCTGTGTTTTTGTTATGGGTTTTTGGTTTGTTTGTTTTGCTCTTAGTGTCTTGACTTTGGAGGCACGGGATTCTGTTTTCAGATAGGAAGTCGTTCAGTCTCAATTAACTAACATTTTCCAAGGTACTACTCCTTCTTTTTTTTCAATAGCACATCTCTGAAAAGCAAGTCCTTGGAGAAATATCAGTATCGTTTAAATCTAGCCCTTCAGTAGCCACTTCTGAGTCACCATATTTCAGAATAATAAATTGAGGTAGATTGCAATAATTGTATTATATGAGAGCTCCTCATAAATAAACTGGGAATTTTATCCGTATTGTTTTATGTACCTCTCTTTCAAATGTGTCCAAACCAGCAGGCCATACTTGGATTTTAGTGTTGGGCAATGTAGTCAAAGGATTGGATTTGCAGGTAAGCCAGAAGCCTTGGCAGGTTGCTGTGAATTTCAGCTGAAAACGAGAACTGCTATGAATTGCTGTATTCACAGGAAATGTTTTCCATTGGCCCCTATTCATGTTTACTACTGGAATAATAAGAGTCAAAACACAATGAGTTATTGTTTCCGCGTGGCACAGCAGGGTTAGCGGATTTTGAATGCGTTTTGTCAAGTGATTAGGCTGCTTGCTTCTCAAGATTGAATTGCAAATCATAAACCAGTTGTATGATTTCAGGCACAAAGCCCAAAAGTTTTGTTTGGATGTCTTTAGGATTTACCCTTGTTGCAGCTTCCTGTCTTTACCCATTTTAAGGTGCCCTTTAAGTTATACTTGTAAAACTGTAATTCATCCGTCTTCATGTTTAAAGGGTCATTGATAACATTTTGATAAGGTGCTTTTCTCCCCTTAGAAACATTCTCTTTTTGAACAATGATTTCCAAAGTACCTATTTTTTCTTGTTAAAGTAACTGCAGAGAGTTGGCTGATTGAGAATATCCTGAGCATTTTACTGTACTTCCTTTGTGACTTGTGCTTTCTGGTTTTAATTAAGAATTGTTGTCGTTGAATTTTTTTGTTGCTGTTATTTATGCTTCGTTGTAACCGTACTCTTATTTTGGTTCAAGTTAGTATTTTTATACCCCGAGGCATACTGGTTTTTAATATTTCTTAATGTGTGAGTCTAGTATGAAAAGAAGCAATATGAGAAAAAACCACATTTTGATTCACTCTTTTATATAAATATTGCTTTTAATGGGCATTGCTTGTCTTGTCACTCTGTATTGTCTGTTTTCTGTTTGAGGATAACTTCCTATGCTTTGGTGGTAAAAAAAAAAAAGAAATAATGCTTCAAATTGAGCAAGAAATGAGCTTACATTCAAAGGTCAGATATGTTAGACTTCTGATTGAGGTGGAAATATTTTCTATTTCCAGTAATTAATATCTCCTATATTTCATTCATAAATTTGGAAAAGTTAATTTGTTCCTTCCTTTTAGAGTTTCTTTGTTCTAAAATCATTGATCATTAAGTGTGACAAGGTCACGTAAACCACGTGTAGCTTTTCTTTTAAAAAAATTCAACAAGACTGTAGTGTTTCTCAAATAAATTAATGTAGCTGTAGTGTATCCAGCAGGGGATGGGTGCTGCTTTTAATCATTTTTACACCTAGTTTGAAAACTCGGGTACCATGAAACTGTTAAACTCCTTTTTAAATCTGTTATTTTTCTTTGATTTGGAAAATGTGAACACTGAGTCCAACTTTAAAATGATGCAAGTCATAACTGCTTCACTAGTGAAAATGAAAAACCAAAACCAACTTGAAACAAACCCGAAAAACCAATCATACCTTTGGGCTGTCAGTCTGAAAATAAAGCAGTTGTCACGTGTTAATTTTTGTACTCCCCCCCCCCCCCCCCCCCCCCCCCCCCGCCCCTCACGCGTTCTAGCTGCTCACCAACGGACCACACAGACTGCCCAGACAGCGCACCTTTCGTGTCAGCTCAGGTAGCGTGT
>JANHGN010012704.1:80969-120421 GCA_024605025.1 Megaceryle maxima
TTTTTTTTTTTTGAGGGCAGTCAATGGAAGACTGTTCATTGGAACAGGTACTCTTTGTAGACGTTGGGACATTATTTTTCTGTCTTCCAAACCTTATTTGATGAATCTGGAATCAACCTTAATGTGTAGAACAAATACAAGCTTAAGTTTGATTGACTGTATTTATAAGGCTAAACGTACCTGGCTTTAAACTTTTCCTGATGATAAACTCATTGCCAAGTCTTTATAAATGTAGTTCATGCTCAGAACTTCCTGTCTGTGTTAGGCTTAAAACATGTCTGAAGTATTCATATTACAGTGATTTATTTTTTAGTTTTTTATTTTCAAGATACTTGGTATTTTCTGAATTGCTCTGAGAGAGCCTTCTCTTGCCTGAGGGTTGTGTTAGAAACTTGTGCCACAGTCCAAGAAAGGACTGCATGGTTTGGCAAGCCTTGCTTTTCCCCAGAAAACACTTGGCTTAATAAGTTTGCTAGAATGCTGGGTCATAATAACGGTCTTGTACAGCTGTAGAGCTAGAACTAGCATAGACCTGACTGCAAGGAGGATAATGCATCCTCTCTGCTTGAGGTAATGAGTAAAAGTGGAGTAAGAGTATAAATGCTGAGCAACGAGAACAGAGTTCAGCTGAGCCAGTAAGGCTATCGTGAAACTGAAGGTACGGTAGCTTTGGTTACTGTAAGAAATTGAATCTGGGGCCAGGAACACTACAAGCCAAACGATGAACTCATCCAGAGTATTCAGCAGCATTTGAAAGCAATGTGTATCAAGCAGTGAGTAGCAAACAGCTCTGAAAGTGCTTTTGGCATGAGACTATGAAGGCTACGCTTGGTGTCAATCCAGTTCAGGACACAAACTTAGAGTCAGCCTAGAGGCACAGTAAATAGAAACTTTCCAATTTAAGAAGTTAAAATAACCTTACACTTGTGTCACTTCCAGGAGCTAAACTTGCAATTTTTTCCTCGGTGAACTTTTTCTGAAAGGAGGAGGATGTAATAGAAGAGGTGGTAAGGCTGGTAGTAAAAACAACCTATTGGGATATCAGAAAGGTGTTGGCCACACATCAAAAACTTAATGGATTTCAAAGAGAAAAGCCATAAAGTGTTTTTGACTTGGTGTTTATCTAAAGCAATTGCCAACAATAATTAGCAAAGAATGCAATCTTAGCAAGTACTATTTAGATTTTCTTTCTTCAAACCACGTTTTCCTAGTTAAGTCTTAAGAACTACATTGCACTTTCATGTCAGGAATCAAAACATAGCTAAAAGTAATGAAGTCATTCTAAACTTTGTAAAGCAGGCTTCATTAAGTTTCACATACTAAATTCAGGCAATCAGCAGAAAAATGTTTGTAAGCCATTTCTGTGAATGAATAGGGACAAGTTCTTAATGTCTTGTGAAGAAAAGCATTTCATGACCTCCTTTGTCTTTATTAAAGCATAAAGAAGGCCCAAAAGTATTAAGGAGTATTAAGATTTTCCATGCTAAGGGCTACATTTGAGTAGACATTTGTCTTACAGATTTCTTCAGATTCTTCCAGGCATATTGTTTTACAAGACTAGTGAGCAGGTATGTAAAAAAAAAAAGACAGAACTTGGTGACCAGTTTGCTTCCCAGAGCTGGTGTCTTATCCTCTGCTCTTTGAATCTGTTGCCACTTGTGAAACTTGCTGAGAAAGTTCGACCTCTGTTTATTCTCTTATAAATAAAACCTATATTTTTCCCATGGAGGTATTTGAATCGTCTGGTTTTCCACAGCAGTTGGTTTCATTTTGAGTCAACAATGATCTGCAGAAGTCTTCATTGTGGGTGTTGTGAGAACAGTGTAGACTGGATACTGTTCAGATCCTGTTTAAGGAACCTTAATTGTTCTAACCTGAATGAAGCAAGTACATGAACATACAAAATAGATTAATTTGGGGCAGATTGATGCAGTACTTAAAGCTAAGTGATTATACTTACCCGTGCTGTCTCTTCAGTCAGATTAATGAATGTCCTGATGCCAAAGCAGCTATTCAGTTTTCACATAGTTTATATCCCCAGATGCTGGCATTCCAGTAAGCATCTATTCTCTCTACTACTATTTGAATTTATATGGTTCTATTCTCAAACTCATATTTCAGATTCTATGTTTGATTCGTATATTGATGGCTTTTTAAACCTGAAGTTCAGAAAAGTCCAACATTTCTTTTGCCAGTATTTTATAATGATTTTATTAATTTATCTTGCAGTGACCTCAGGGGTGTAGCATGTTCTCTCACTTTCTTTAAAGAGCTTCCTGGCCCTCTAGAGCAATTTTTTCTGATAAACAGCAGGTATATAATATTATTATTCAGCCATGGTAGCATCAGTTGGATTAAAAAAGATAAGGAAGTTTTCACTTATTCAGTGATGCTCATATGTGCGTGATTCTGGTTAAATGAAGTCGCAAGGGAGTCTATACACGAGGTTAATAAGATTCAACTATGGTGTGTGTGTCTCTCAAAGCTTGAGGAATTGTTTTGCAGCTAGTGCTTGTACTGCTAACTCTGTCTGTTGGTCTGCAGAGCTCAGGGGTCAGACTTGAAGTAAGGGTACATGTTTAACTTTATTCTATTAGAGAAACTCAGAAACCAGTATAAATGAGGAAAAAAAAAGATGAGTGCTGGAGCGCCAGGGAGTTTCACCTAGGAAGGCAGTTTTTTTGCCTGATGCTTACCTAAGGCAAACAGCGTGAAGGCTTCTTGTGGGTTTTACCACACTTCTCACGACTGGGGAAAGGGAGTGCTCTGTGCTGGTGGGTTTTGCAAGCGGTGTGCTAATGAAGGGCAATATGGCAATAACAGCAAGTCTCTTCTGGTCGGTTGTGTTTGAAAGTGTTTCCCAGATAGAATTTCACTTCTGGCAGTGGGCTCCAGCGAGCATTAAATGAACGTGAATTTTAAAATACAGCAGCAGAGGTCTTTTCAGAAATACTATATATCACCATTAGAAATGGGCAATGTGTGATTTATTTTTTCCCACACCACAAATACGGTTACTCTGCAAGCTAGGTTTTGTTTTCAGCTGCGATTCAAGAAGACTGCACCGTAGATCAGCTCTGCTTTCATCTGCTGTTCATCTGCAGATCAGTTTTATTACTTCATACAGTTTTCATTACGCATATTGAAGTTAGTTGCATAAATTAAGATCATCTGGACAATATAAATAACTAATTTTTCTGTTCTCTGATTCTCTTTGCAGTTGACGAAGGTCGTATGAAGGAGCTGGGCAGAGTGAGAGTACTTCACAAGAGAACCGTGATGCCTTACAGTGTGTATAAGAAAAGAAGGAAGGGGCCAAGTGACGAAGCCAGTGTTCAACAATATGCAAGTTTGGTTGGACAGACCTGTTCAGAGAGAATGTTGTTGTTTAGAAGCTGAAAAATCATTAAATGGCATTTTGATGGTGTTACATTTTATTGCACTGCCACTGGATGATATGTACTATAATTGTGTGTTGGTATGCCTCTCAAATAGCATTATGAAATGCAGGTATATATATAGGCTTGTGTGAGTACATGGTACTGTGTTTTTAAAGGCCAACTCCAATAAAACTTACAATACAGCAAGGCTTTAGCAATATAAGTTTAGAAAAACATGCTTGCAATATATTTTAATTAAGTAGTTCTAGCCTTTCTATGCATTTTGAAATAATTCTAAGTATCTAAGCAAAATGAAAAACAGGGGTCATTTTTGTAGAGACAAAGGTTGACTAAATCTAGATAAACAATAATTGAATTACAGATGTTTTCAAATAGCACTTTGGATATCTGTTGTTAAAAATTGCCATGAAATTTATGCTTGCATTTGTATGCTAAACTCTTGCAAGAGAATTGAAACGTGCTGTTACTTTCTAATGTGAAATCTGGCATGGTTTAATTTTTTTGATAATATATTTAAAACCAGCAAGAAATTATTTTCACTGCACGTTCTCTGTTTGTTTAAAGCAGTAGGTTAGTGAGGTCCGAGTGAATTTAGGAGCTCCTAGTAGATTCTCAGTGGCAGGGGATGCAGTGCTTTGGAAAACTTACCCATGAAACAGAAGCATTGCACTATGAATATACCAAAGATATTCAGCCAAGTGGCACAGTGGGGTTTTGGTATAAGCCTTATCCTTTGTCTCAAAAAAAGTGGATATTTTAATGCACATCACTAACATGAAGTAGAGCTTGGAAGGTTTATCCTGTGGTTCTTCAGTGCACATTTCAGATCTATGCTAAGAAGACATGAGGTACCACTGCTGGGTTTTGTTGCAATTCTTTTCTGCACGATTGTATGGGAAGACTTAAATATCATATTCCTGTGTTTCTACTGACTGTTTTGTTTAAGGTGCAGCAGCTCACAGGTTAGTGTCTTTAATAACATTTTACTAAATACTTCTGTTGGAAACACAGGAAGTTGTCATGCTTAATGAAAGCACTTTATTATCTGATATATGAACATCGTCTTTATTACTTTGTGTCCCTATCAAGTCATACAAGTTATAGGAATTTGGGGAAATAACACTGTTGTATAATTCTGTCATGTATTACAAGATCACAACAATCCCAGTGCATTTGTGTTTCTTATCTTCTTGGATAAAGGGAGCTAGTATTCCCTTGAATCAACTTGATGTTTCCTGTTAACCATTGAAGAAAGATTCTTATTCAAGAGTATATGTATTTTTCCTTAGAAAGTAACCCGGTTTAGTTTTACCCTTTGAGGGTTACATCTCCTATCGTTCGTGGGTTTGATTTGATTTTAAACACTTGGCCAACTTTATTAATCACTGATTTTTATGTGGAACAGATCTAAGAATTTTGGGATTCCAGTGCACTGCAGATTCAACTTTTTTTTTTTTCTGTATCTGTTGGATCATTGTAATAATATTGATACAGAGCACAGTTTCTACAGTAATTTTAAAAAGTAATATTATGTTTTATTAATTGGGATATATTGTATTGCTCCACTCCCAGTCTGCAGCAAAACTGATTATTTCTGTCAGCATTATATCTGGTACGTGTTTTATCTGTTGCCTGGTACAGAGAAGTTTCTGTATACTGTGCAATCTAGTTTGTCCATGTCTTATCTAAAACCATTGCTCGGGAGAACCACTAAATACTACTTATGAATGTTATTATAAAGAGTTCCTGTCTGTGGACAAAATACTCTTGCCACTCAGTGAAATGTCAAATAATATAACATTATCTGCCTACACAATGTGTTGAAAAGCAGTGATGCCCGTATGGCTTAAAACCAAAATAAATGAGAAAACCTTATGATATGTTATAAAACCAGTTAATGGGCACAGAGGAATTCCAGTATGATTTGCGAAGTCTTAAAGATTATAAAAATCATTTAATGATGCTCTTGCAGAAGTTATAAATTGCTATTAAATTGCAAGGGAGCAGACTTAACATCACCGCTGAGAGTTCTTGAAGAGCTCCATCTTTTTGTGCCCACTATTTTTTACTGATATGCCTTCTAGATAATATATTAGACTTTAGGTATCTGATGCTCTGTTTCTCCTGGAGAGCTTTTAAGGACTGCAGTTAAAGAAAAGTGAGATAAGTATAAAATCAGAAAATTGAGCACAACATGATGTTGTCATTAGTGTGACCGCTACAGGTAAATGACCATTTCCTGTGAATTCTGAACTGGTGCTTTCACTTTCTGACCTCCACTGGAACTGCAGCACCATGGCATGCTGGGCTTCTGACTCTTACTGAACTCAAATATCTATAAATATTTTTTTTAGAAGTCAGCACTGCCGAGATTAACTCAAAAATTGAGTTGTTCTGATGTAGTACACTGAGATTTGACTCGCTGCTTTAGTTTTATTTGAGAAGGAAATTGGTGCAGTATTTTTCAGAACTGTTGCCTCCGTCCCTGATTTAGAAGTGGAATAGTCTGAGGATGAAGTTAGGTAAATTTTGCCTTTGACTTCAGTGGAGTTGAAAATTCACCACTATTGCAATTTTATTTAATCAGATGTTGGCATTGAGAATTATTGAATTTAGAGATATTTAATTTAGTACAAAGTATTTTGTATTTTTTAGCATAGTTAGTTTGTGAGAGTCAGTCCCTGAAGCAAGGTTGCCTTGTTCTATCGTTTGTTGATAAATGAGCATAAATTATTGGGAAGAAAATGCAGAGCTCTGACCAGTGCTAAAAAATACGATTCTTTGTTTTAATTGGAAGTAGATGGGGAGCTCACTCATTTCCAGCATCAACACATTTCAGTAAACGCAAAAGAACCTGCATGTTGAGTTTGTAATTGCTTTTTCAGCAGGCCTGTTTGACTTGTAAGTATAGAAAATAAAGTTATTTCTAGTCTCTGAGAATTATTATAAGTAATAGCTCCGAGTATGACTTCTGTATTGCTTTGTAGGATTTCATTATCTTGGAGGTTGACTAAGTGTCCGGTGAGAAGCAAAATCAGGGAAGTCAAAGAGCAGCAGTGATTAGAAGGGTTACCTGTCAGCTCAAAACACATATTTTTAGAACTAAATTTTCATTCTAGCTAGAGAGGTTAATGAAGAGTTTATGCTTTTAAACAGAATTGATAATTCTTTTGTGAATAGAATAGAATAGAAGCAGCTTTTCACAAATGGAGACTACATTGGACTAGCCACTTATTTTAGTTAGGCTATGCCATTTCTAGCTGGTTGAAAAAAACCTTTTCTCTGAAGTAAGCAGCCAAATAAGCAACAGGGAAATCTGGAATTTGTGCACAAAGATGACCACACTGTTTCCTTTTCCTGATGAATGAGGCAGAATTCCTGATAATTTTGGACTCCTGAAAGAGGCTTTTGTCAAGCCAAGTGCCACCATGACAGTATTTTGGTGTGCCAAGGCTTGCACTAGTCCAGTGCACAAGCTTCTGTCCTTCAAATTGTATTTCCTGGGAGTATTTATTTGTTCTGTTCCACACTTCTTTCGGAGGCAACATCCATTGCTCTTTTTGAAGTTCTGTTAATATCTTTGCCAGATGACCCCTCTGAAGCTACCTGATCAGCCCTCTCATTCTGGTTGTCTCACATAACCCTTCAGACACATACTGTGTTCTGTCAACCGCCATTCCATCTCCATGGTGCCCCCCAAGCTCTAATGGTGGTTCTTGCTTGTTCTGTTCCAGTCCTGCTATGGAAAGAGTCTGCATTTGGAAGAGTGTGGACAGTTTTTAGGGCAGAAGTCATCACCACATTTCAAGGAAATCACTGGCATATCTGGAAGCATTGTAGTCACACATTGTACCCAATATATTTATATTGCTACTTGCATGCAAGCTCACATACTGAACATAAAAAAAAGCCAGATTACATTTTAATGTGCTAAATGATTGGTTGGGGTGATGAAGACTTTCCAAGCCCTGAGTGTGGCTGTCCATAGGAGCCCAGGGTGGTGAGCTGTGTTCCTCAGTCAGGTTTGAACATCAGCTGAGGAAGGAGCTGCAGAGAAGACAACGAGGAAGGGTTGGCGATGACCCTGTGTGGTGGAGAGAGGAACTATAGGTGGCTGCTGGTCAGAGGAGCATTAACAGGTAAGTAGCCATGGGATTAACCTTTAGTTATTAGGTATTAGTCTCACTAGGGAAATAAAAATGCACCATGGAAAAGAAATTGTACAAGTAAGACCATTTTTACACGGTGTTAACCATATACATTGACCGTAGCTACTGACAAAATGAATATACCAGCTAGGCTGATTATAATAAGCTCATTTTATATGAAGGGTTTCTTTCAAAAGCATGGTGAATAAGCCACAAAATATACAAGCACTTACTAAACAGAACACTCTGTGAATAAAACTCCTTAAATACAAAGATAATGGAGGTTAGTGTAATACGTTCTATAAGCCAAACTGTGCCTACAGGAACAGATGTACAAGAGTAACTCGTACTAAACATAGTATCCAGGTGCTAGTTGTGGTCAGTGGATTCCTAATTAGAATAGTATTCTATAAATTAATCTACTGTATGCATTTTATAACATATCTTGTGAGAGTTTTGTTTTCTAACAGCATTAAATAGGAATGTAAATAGATGAAGTTAACATATAAACCTAAGTATAGCATATGTTAACACTGTGTTAATAAGAAACAATCTTAACTCAGAAAACAGTGGCTCTTGCTGATCATCTCAGACAAGAAACAGCTCAGCAGCTTTCTGGCTGTATCTCTTCATGGTTATGATTTACTGTTTTGATGTTTATTCATTTCCTTATTATAACTATTCCCATCAGATTTTTTGTGCTTCACATCAGTTATTTCCACTTCGGTTTTGACACATAATACATGTGTCTGCCAAAGGTCCTGCTGAGAGATTGCTATCAGGACAAAAGAAAGTGTTAGAAAGTCTGCTAAGTAGTGAGAAAAGAGCAGAGTCCACAGGGACAGTCAGTCTGCAACCTTTGTGCTGCAGAAAAAGCAGGATTTATTTACAATTTAGTCTGCTGTGGGCTTTAAAAGAAACGTGTCAGATTTCATTCATTTCCCTTTGTCTGTGTCATCTGACTGTCATTGTCCAGGAAGAATCAATGGAGCACTGTTGAATATTAAAAACATAATAATATGTTAAGGTCAGTGTACTGTATTTATGGCAAAAAGCTTGAGTAAGGGAACGAAATTGTGTGAATTCTGTTGAAATTTTCATTGAGTGTCTACATAGGAGCAGAAAAGTGTAGGCTGGATGGGACTTTCAAAAACTGCTGCTTCTCCAGGCTGAAGCAGAGCAGGAACACATCCACCATCCCTCACTTATTTGCATTAATCCCTAACAAAGACATTTCAATAAGCTCTTTAAGAGTAATTTTCTTCAGAGAATAGTATCCTTGTTATGGGAAGTTTTTAGTACCTAGTATCTAATTTTCATACTTTGCAAGTGAAGCTGGTTTGCTCTGTCCTACCTGAATATGAAGAGTGATCACTGAGGTTCCTTTGCAAGAGCTCTAGACATTTTTGAAGACTGTTGCCAAGTCTACCATGATGGTTTTTAATTTTTTTTTTCCTAGATTAACCAATCCCAATTACCTTTCCCAATAGTGATGTTTTTAAGATCTTTTATTGGGCTTTCTTAAATATGCCCCCATTGGTCCAGGTTTTTTAATGTGGTGCCCTAGCAGGAGCTGCTCCAGTAATCAAAGTAAGAATTATTCCAGTGTTTTACATCAGCAAATAAATGCAGGTTTTTTTCAAAATAATAATTGCCACAACCCAAACTGATTTTTCTGTTTAACACAGATCTATATTTTCTGTTTATTTACCACACTTCAGTAAAATACTGTGAAGAACCAACCCTTACTATATCAGCAAACATCATTTTTTCCTCCTTAAATGCTCTGAACCTGCAGCCACCAGAGGGCATGGTCCAGCTTACCAAGTTCCTCGTAGCACTCTGTTACTTCATGTCAGAGTATCCAAATTTGCTGTGTCTCTTTTATTACTACTTCATTCTGAGTTTAAGTTTTCACTCTGCTCTTAAATGTGGTATAGTAGGAAAAAAAAATATATTGTTAGGTGTGGATGACAAAGTTCTGTGCTTCGTTAGTTGAAAGATGCACAAATTAGTTAAAAATCAGGATTAAAAGCTATTTCAGGGCAAATAGTCTAGATTTTATAACACTGGGTTTATTAGATTCGTTATAGTACTAGTCTGTTACTGAAATTAAGATCCGCAGAACACTCAAGGAAGGTGCAGCTGGCAGAGTTACCCATCTCAGAATGCTCCTGATGCTATTCCTTTCTATGTTGCTCCTATCAAACCCAGTCCAGTAGGAGCATTAATGTCTAATATACTGTTTATTGCATGCGTTTTGACAGCATTATATTTCTAAATGTTCTAATATTCTGTATTTCTCAATGGGATTGCAACAATTAAATTATTGCATCTCTGGAAAAATCCTGTCTCCAAAAATGAGCAGCGTGTTCACATCTTCTGGTGCAAGAGAGGTGTGTGTTGGGCTCACCAACAATTAACTTAGCAGTTGTATTTCCAGTTGCTAACAGCTTGCCTGTTGCCTTGCTAAGGCTCTCGCTTTTCAGGAGCCAAATGATTTTTAGGCCAAACAAAATTTTATTTAGAAAAGCCAATGCTCAGTTCACCCCTCACCCAAAGAAAAAAATAAATTTTTTCATTGTCAATATTTTTTTTTGGCGAGTTTTATTTTAAATTGTTTGTGAAAGTTTAAAAAAAAAAAAAAAAAAAAAGTAACATCAAAGTGCATTATTTTTCTGCTTTCTTCTTATCCCTCTTTTGTTTTTAATGTGTAATTTTGCTATCAGGATTTCTTTCTCACTTAATGCAGGAAATAAAATGATGTCGAGGTCAGGACACTGCAACACTTTATTGCCCTGGGCATTGCAACCCATTTGTTTTGTGAATACATTAGTCTCTATTGCTCAAGATGAATGCAGTAGACAACTCAGTTGAAAAAACAAGGTTCCCAATTTAAAATTATTTATTAGCTTTCATAAAAATACATTATTGCAGTGCCCAGAAACCTGGAAGAGGTTTTGCTATGACAGCTGCTGCATGTGTCCTCAAATTGAGATTATCCTCATCCTGAAATTTTTGCAGTCCATAAAATCCCAGATGTCTTACAAATACTTCTTTATAAGATGGCTTCAGTAAAGGGAGTGAAGAACTGCTTTCCAGGAGCAAAGTAGGTGCTTGGAGGAACTGGGGTTCAGAGGAATGTCCTGCTTCAAGGTCCTGTGGTGGTTTAAGGCTCACCCTGGCCATCAAGGGAGAGGGGACTCCTGTCTTGGTGGCCTTTCAAATGAGCACATTGAATTTCATGGTTATTGTACAATATTTTAATAGTATAATATTCTATACTATTATTGTATATTGTCTCTTTAGATTCTTCTTTCTATGGTAGTGTCCTTGAGAACTTGTGTACTTTATGGTAACTCTTAAAGCTTGTTCCCTCTGTCTCCTAAAAATATTTTTAAGGAGAGGGATTGTCATTTTTCCATCTGAATATGAGGAAAATCTTCTTTCCTCTAAGTGTGCCAGAGCCCTGTCCCAGGCGGCCCAGAGAGGTTGTGGAGTCTCCTTCTCTGGAGAGATTCCAAACCTTCCTGGACATGATCCTGGGCTCCCTGCTCTGGGTGACCCTGCTGGAGCCAGGGGGGGTTGGACCAGATGGTCTCCAGAGGTCTCTTCTAACCCCACCATTCTGTGGTTGTGAAATGGGGACATTCCATGGCACTAGGAGACAGCAGTATTTCTGTTGCTTCCTTCTTTCAGTTGGAGGCTGTCAGTGCATTTCAGCCAGGAATAAATTAGCACATTCTTACCAAGTTGTAATAAGGGCATACACGAGATGCTGCCTTCTCAGTGAAAATAAGCATGGCAGCAGTCTGACAAAACTCTTCAGCAGTTTCAGTGTTCAGTTGGGATGAGAAGGGCATTTGTGTGGATAAAAGTTACCAAGCCAAGCTGGGACCCAACAGAAAAAGTTGCTGGAGTAATGCTACCCCTTGACTAATGTGTAGTCCTCAGTTTTACATTGACCAGCTTCAGGTTCTGATGTCATGCAACTCCCCGTCTCATGACTGACACCCCTAACTCCAAAGCAATACCTGTGGCAGGTGGTGATCCTCTATAACCTCCTGTAGTCATGGGCCTGTTTAACAGGCTAGAGATATTCTAAGGATCCCAGTGTGGTGTAATGAAATTGGAGTTTATGTATCTTCTTCTGGTCTGTGTTTAACATATTAAATCTTTATTTTTCTTTTATTGCCTTGTATTGTAAAATAAAAATAATAATGATTATTTACATAATGGGAAAAAAAGCAGAGCACTCAAATAGAAAAATAAGACTTGCTAAAATTAAAAATGGACAGTCTTGAAAAGGCAGAACTCTTGTAACAGAAACCCACTCAACAAATGAGTGAAGTTGTCAAAATACACCTTCCATTTACAAAGCAGAATACACTTTCTGTGCCTGAAGACTTGGATGCATTTTACATTTTAACAGCTGGTTTTCCATTTGCATTTCACTTTGTGGTTTGTTTTTTTTTCTTTTTTCTTGTGTCCTCAGTTTTTCTTTTGTGTATATGAGCATCTTTCAGTTCTTTACTCTTTAGAAATTGAGACATTTATCTGTAGCTGGTATCTCAAAGGCATATCTAGCAAGTGGTGTGTGTTCTACACAGAATGCAGAATGACCTCCTAGGAAAGTATGAACACATTGACATTTACAGTTGATAATCTATTGATTCATGGTAGAAAACAAAGGCAATCAACAGGAGGGCTGTAATTGTTTCATTAAGTCCTATGAGCAGCACATTGTACATTGATCCAAAATGCCTGGGAGCTACAGCTTCACAATGTCATGACTCTCCCCATGGGCACCTTAGTTTTCAATTTGCTGGTACTTGAAAGTGCTTTGATAGTCTCACAGAAATCCATAGCTCCAAATCACTCTTACTGAGCGTGGCTGTGGCAGGTAAGCTACTCTCAAATCTAGACAGCTGAGTGTAGAACGCTTTCCTACCCTTGCATAGTTGTTGAAGCCTTTAGAAGTGATTCCACTTTTCTTAAAAGTAAGGTCAGGGAAATAAAATATAATGGTGTCTGGCCTTCAGTGAGCCTGAGCTCTCTTCTGAATGGGCTCTAAGGAGCACAGTCATTTTTTCTTACTCTGCATCAGGCAGAAATGATGTGGTTTTAAAAGCCAGCAGTCTGTCCTCAGTAGAATTCCTGCAGTCACTAGGGGACGTGTACGAATAGTTGGGTATTTAAGAAAAAGTTTGATTCTGACATAGCAAGGAAGAGGTTTCCCAGCTCCTGTTCTAGCCAACAATCTGGTATCCTTTTCAAACTTCTCTATACTGTTGTTCATCTGTGTATTTCATAGTAAGTAAAATCAGGAATACAATCTCCTGAACCTTCTTTTGGCATGACAGATGCCACAAATAATTGTCTATGCATCTTGTTTTTACTGGAGATCAAAATCATCTGGATTAAGAAATAACCATGTGCTATATCAAAGCTGTTAACACTTGTCTTTGGGACACACTTGTCCAAGGGTTGAAGTTAAGGTGTAACAGGATTTTATAAGATCAATGGTTTGGCTTAATTGTGTCACCTCTGACTTCAGGAGCTCAGTAGAATAACCACACATCTTTAGATTTCATCCCTTTTCTGAATGTTTTCACGTGTGGCCTTGTCCCTTTTCCCTGGTGCATACCTGCAATAGGAGCTTTGGTGTGTCTAGCTCATAAAGATCTCATGCTTGTCATGCTTCTCAACCATTTTACCTGTAGAAATGTCTGTGTGGAAAGATAGTGTCTGTCTGTTAGATGCAGTATACATGATTTCTCAGTGTTCTTGATGAGTTAATCCTCCTGTTTTTCAAGGACTGTGCTAGTAAGAAAAGCCATAAATTACCTGCAATATTTCTTTTGTTCTTAACTTGAACCAAGAAAAATGAAAGGCTTTTTATGTGCCAACTATTTGCTTAGTTGCCTTCAGTTTTAATTAATGGTCTCCTATTTTGGGTGATGAGGCTTTTCAAAATAAGTGTGGTCATATTTGAAATAGAAAAGCCTTCTTGAAATGCACCAGAAAAACAGCCAGAGTAGTTACAGCTCTTCTCATGCTGACGGTACAAACCTTCACCAAACTTCTAATGATTCTGATGTTTATAGCTTAGAATATTTTGCACACATGTTCCAACTTTGCATTCACAACATTTGTTAAACCAACAAGTCTGTAGCAGACATGATAGCTACCATCAGGAAACTTGTTTGACAGTTTAAACAGGCAGCATCTGTGTTTCCTACATTTCATAGTACACAAAAAGAACGCGGATTGCCCATAGCTCAATTAATTCAAGATGTTGTCACATGATGGAACTCTGTTTTGGAGATGTTAAAAACATCTAATTGAAAAAAGGGATTTTGCTCTTGTATTTGGCTGAGTTTCATCAATATCACCTCCTCGGTGGAATATTACTGAGAGCAGTTGGCTTGGGTTTTGGGAATTCAGATAAATTGGTGTACATCAGGGCTGTCCTCATGTGCTTCCAGCTATGTCTTTGTTGAAGGTGAATTCAGGATTTTCAAATTTCAGAGCAATGTAATAGACTTGAATTGGGCACCACTTCAGCATCTTTTAAAGTTATGCTGAAATCGTCACCATGACCACCAAAAAAAAGCAATAAAAAAAAAAAGAAAAGAAACTCCAAATGCAGCAAAGACAAAATGCTGGGCTGTTAGTGCTGTGAAATCAGGGTAGCGGCAGGAAATCAGAAGCGAGTTCTCTAGTTGCATGGCAGGAGGCATCCTATCTTTGCATCCTTTGTATTGTGCAATGACAGCCATTGCCTTAATGATAAGTCAGAATTGTCATTCTGTGTGTGTGTCAGTGAAGTAAAAAACAGAACTCGACCCAATACAAAGCACCACGCATTGAAACACCGTGCAGTGATAACACCAGCCGCTGTAGATTAGCGTAGCTCCACTGCTCGTAGGGAACACTTGCCTTGCACGGCTTGGGCTCAGCAGACCACGTAAACATATACTTAAGGCTAAGCCCATGAGGAATGTCTTGATGAGGTGGACTTCACGAGAGCCAGGACACCGCGGTGTGGTCCGGTATTGCGATTTGCTATAGAGGACTTGAAGCGTTACGATGTTTTGGTTCTAATTAATAGGACCACATTTTGGCAATTGCTTCAGGGTTTTCCAAATTTATGTTGCTCTAAAGATCTAAGATAAAGTAAAAATTTGCTCTTCTATGACAGAATCCCTTCAACTTGTCTAAAAATTGGGTGGAGGGAAGAATTGGGAACATTTTCCCAGAAGCTGTAATCACAGATCAAATTGTGATAGCTGCTTTGAATGGTATCTGAGCCCATGATTTCATCCGTTGGCTTCAGGGAGGCTCTTTGCAGGGTGAGATATTGTTCAATGTGTTATGTCTGAGCCTCTGACTCTTGCCTCTGGTAACATGAGGTACTTCTGTCTACAGGAGCAGGTTTTTATATGGACTGCTGATCTGTGCTGTGGTGTGTGCTGGTACAATGGCTGGTCTCTCTGGTGAAGTAGTCCACAAATACACTAGTTCTGTGCCAGTGTCTTTACTGGATGTCTGCTCAGAAATCCTTCCCCACACAAGTTTCTGGCTTTTTTTTTTATTAGAGGATATGCAGTGAAAATCATGCACACTTATTTGAAAATTTATGGGCTGACCTGAGTATTATCTCTGGGGAGGACTCCTTGGGTCAGGCAAAGTGAATTAAAACCAAATGTGTCTGTTTTTCATGTTTACTCTTTCCATAAACATATCACATATGCTGTGTGCAGCTGCTATCCTGAAAGGGGTTTTTTTTCCCCCTGGTGTTTGGGGGATCTGTGCTTTAAGAGCATATTCTATTGATAGCACTGTAGAAAGAGCAAATGATGCTGGGCCACTTCACAATTCATTTATCAAACTGTCTGGAAGAATTTCAAGTAAGGTAAGACAACAATGAAGTTGGAGTTAAGACAGCCAATGTACAGTGCATTTGAGTAAATAAAAAGTAACAAAAAGCCAATGCCTTTCCCCTCTGCTTCTATCAACTCCAGAAGAAACGAGATAAAAAAGTACAGGATGTTTCCCTGGGGGAAGATCACTGTTTATTTTTATTGATTAGGGCTGTTAGGCTGTGACCTAAAACACTCCTGACAGTTTCTTCTCCCTCCTTTAGTCACTCCTCACTGCTGATTTTCACTTGACAAATTAGTTCGCAGTCCCCTTTGGCAGTGAAGGCTCCTCAGAGCCAGAGCTGCTTGATGCTCCGTTTCGCTGCAGAATATGCTGAGCCACTTAATCCTTTGAAGGCACCATTCTTCCTTCTGTAAAAGAAGGGGTGATATTTAATCAGCCCTGCCAGGAACTCTGGCATCCTCAGACAAGGGACTGTAAGTGCAAAAAGAACTACAGTGAGCACTACAGGAGGGTGAAAGTCCACCAAGCAGTTGCTCTGTCAAGAAAATTACAGGTAATGTGAAGCTGAAGGGCAGGCTACAAGAGAAGTTTCATAAATTAAAAAAAAAGCTGAATGGAAATGTTTGGATAACATGGAGCTGGACCAGCAGATCTCCAAAGGTCCTCTCTTCCCATACAAAGTATTCTCAATTTTATGACTGAATGAAAACTGAAATTTAGTTTCCTATGAGGACTGTGGGAGAAGGTGAGGAACACAGGATTGTGTGACCAACACAATCCAGGGTCGATGGGGAAGAAATCAAAGGTTCATGCAAGACTTTGAGACTCCTGTTTTTATGGCAATTTAATGACATTTTTGAACTGAAAGTGGAAAGACTCTATTTTGCCACAAGGTGCAAGGTTCTTCATCAAAGACAAAGGCACAGTACAGGAACTTGCCCCAGCAATGCAACATTCACCAGCGTAAATGCTCCATCTGTTGTGGTTTATTCCCTGTTTGTTCTCTTCAGAGTGTACATGAAGATGTCTTTTCTTCTAGGTATTTTTTCTCTCATTAACTAAACTTCTGAGTAGTGAGATCTGTAGAAGATGACAGTGATTGATGGAGAAGAGCATTGAAGTTTTAAGGGAAAGATATCATATAGTTCATCCACTAAGAAACCAGCCATAGCAGCTGTAAGACCCAGGTGGTATCTGTGGCTTTTTGGTTGGCAAAAAGCGTAACTCCTGTTGTTAAGCTGCAGCCAGTCCCCTCGCCAGGTATCTTGTAGCTCCGGGTATGTAGTCTGCTGAATCTGCTGATGAAGCAGAATTTAAGCTTTGCTTGAGCTAATGAAAGCCTCAAGCTGGCTTTAACCTGATGTTTTTCTTGTTTTTTTCTAGCCCAACAGTTCCAGCAAGTAGCAATTAACTGTGTCCTTCTCCCTCCTGCTAAAATGCAGGATGGTTTCCTTTCAAAACCCCACCATTTTAGGAGTTTGGATAAGCTCTCTTATTCCTGCTGTCTTCTTAGAAACATTAGGGTTGGAAAGGACCTCTAGGATCATCAAGTCCAACCTTCATCCTAACGTCTATCTACCCATTAGACCACAGCCTCAAGTGCTATGTCTACTTGTTTTTTAAACCCCTCCAGGGATGATGACTCCATTACCTCCCTGGGCAGCCTGTTCCAGTGCCCAACCTCTCTCTCAGTGAAGAATTTCTTCCTAATATCAACTCTAAACCTCCCCTGATGCAACTTGAGGCCATTTCCTCTCAGTTTATTCTTGTCCCATCCCTAGCAGTGGGCTGAGGGGGAACACGTGATGGTATCCATCAGCCTGGGGAAGTGCACATAATGAAACCCTTTCCTGGTTGAATAGGCTTGCAGAATGTCAACCAATTTCCCCAGAGAGCCAGGACCTTTCGGAGTCCATTCTATATCCTTTTATTGCCGTTGCCATAGCAAAAGACACTAATTCACCTTTGTGTGAAACTTAATAAAAATCAGCCCATCATTCAGTTGTCTGTAGGCCATTAGAATTGCTTGAGATGAATTTTAGAGATGGGCTTTTCACAACCTATTAATCCACTCGCTAAGGAGTTGGGTAAATCATTCTCCTGTGCGGGATCTTCACAGGGCACCAAGGAGTCCCTCTACTTGCTTTGACTACAGTTGTCTGGAAATCAGCAAAAAAGGCACACGCTTACTGTGGTTTAATTGAAATGCCCAAGTTACCTTTGGGATGGCGTTTGTTGGTCTTCAGAGGGGAATGGAGCTGTCTGGGAAACCCCTCCAAAGTACTGAGAACAGTAAATTGACCTGACGCTAATCAGTAATGGTCTTTTATTGGCTAAATTAAAAGGGCTGTTTTACAGAGGCTGATGTTGTATTTGGGCTGTTAGGTGAGCTAACAGTGTGGCATATTGTGCAGAGCCAGCCTCCAACTGACAGCGTTCTGTTGTATGGTCTACCTGGGTTCTGTGTTATTGGGAAACAAAATACACTAATTCACCCTTTAAACTGCAAGGACTGCTTTTGGTGTGAAGGTGCATGGACACCATGGCTCCTGTCAGGACGACCTGGTTGTAAAGCCTTGTTTCTTGGTGTTCTCTAAAATTAGCCCAAAAAGGCAGGAGGAAGCAAACAGGCAGAAACAAACCAGTATGAGCAGTGGGATGTGAATTCAGTGAGGTGGGGTTTTTTGGTGTTTCATTTTGCAACAGTGTTTGCAGTAGGGTAGTTTTACTGGCGTGCCTGAAGGGTTGCGTGCTAACTGAATGGTTCTCACGTTCCAGCTAACACAGCAGCTCCAGCAGAGCCAGACTTGGATCACTGCAGAGAGGTTCATCCTACCCCTAAAAAAACCCAGATCCCAACTGTGCCGGGGGATCCCCCTGGCACGGGGTGGCTGAGCTGTGGCCAGTCTCCGGCCCACGGCGGGGATCCCCGCATTGTGCTTTGGGCATAAATGGTCTCAATGGGATTAGCGTGGAGAAGGGGCGAAAGGCTGTGGGAAAACCTGCGTGTGTCATATTTCTGTCGTCTGCTGTCGCCGCTGAACGTCGCCGCTTGGCCGACAATAGGGTTAAAAAAGTTAAGAGCAACTGTTGTGGTAGCTTGATTTTGAATTATGTATTCATGAATCTGCATAATAAGCCTTTCAGCTGCGGTATTGTTGTTTAAAGCACAATCTGGGAATTGTGAGAGGGGATGGAGTGGGGAGGGGGGGAGAAGAGGGATAGAGAAGCACAGAGGGTGAAAACGTGGAAAACTGAGACTTAATCAGAGGAGAGTGACAAATTCTATGAAATGAGATTTTCTTCCCTGCTTACACTGTGCCTATAAAATAAGTTTTCACTTGGAAAGCTGCCTCCTTTCCCAACTTAATACTACTTGTATTTTATCTCTTGGCTAAGCGCTTAGGACTGTAAGAGGGAATGGAGCAAAGCTGTCGATGCAGATACCTGCTCTGCTGATCCTTGCTTGCCCAGGTGCTACTGGATTTTCCTGTCTCTTGTGCAGGTAAAATGAGCAATGAGCTCCCCTGGTTTGCTTAATGCCAGGCCATGGCAATTAGATGCCTAGGAGAGGAAGAGACAACTTTGGAAAAGGGTGAAGTTGGGAAGCAGCCAACTGGGGCAGAGTCGTTTACAAGTTTTAAGTAGAATGACAATCCATAATTTTCCTGCAGCTCCCATTGAAGTCTTACAGACAATTGCCTTTTACCCTGCATTTGAGGATTTATCTCCTACAGCAATAGCTATAGGCCCTAAGGAGGATGCAGTGATGAGCAGCAGCAATGGGAGGCAGTGTTGGCATCAACCCTGCCTGTCCGTGGTCCCACAGCGCCAGGAGCCAAGCCAGGACTCAGCCTGGGATTCAGCACACCAGAAGCACACCCCCCCCCCCTTGCTTAATTGACACAACACACCACTGGGCTCCAAAACACATTTTCTTGTGAGCAAAAATGATTTTCTATTATTTAGTCTATTTTTTTTCCCCCAGATTATACAGGAAATATAACAGGGGGGAAATATTTTCTCCCCCACCCCCTCCCCCCAAAAATCCATTCCAAAATGAAAAGTCTCTAATCACGCTGTGTTAGACCCTCCGCAAAGCCTTCAAGACCCTTGCTCAGTGTGCCAAATATGCTCCTCAACTAGGAGAACACATCCCTTTTATTCCACAGTGCTGGAAAATTGAAGAATTTTCTTTCTGCTCCAAGTCGATGTACAATTTGCGTGAATGTGCCTAAATAAACTAGCTGCTTTGGCACAGCTAGCATAAAATTCATTAGTAAAACATACATTATAGAGTCCCCAATCAGCTAGATGTGGCCTGCATTGCTGCTTAACAAACGTGCACATTGTCAGTTGTGACAGCCTCTGGAATTTGGCCCAAAGCTGCAAGGGCTTAAAGCACAGGGATTTTCCATAGCATCTATTTTTAGCAGTTATATAGACTCTGCTTAGAGTAGTACCTGGACTCCTCTTGATGTTCAATGTATTTATTCTCCCTGTGAGGTCGGAAGGAATGAACGCAAGCCAGTTTAGCCATGTTGTAGATTTTTGCTGAAGAGCTGGAAGCTGGTGAGGTTTATGCCTCTTCTCTGTAGGCGAGGCACAACCAGGATGCACCTCAAGTTTGTGGCCTTTTCAATCCATTAGGTGAAATTAAACAAGTTTCCAGAAATGTTAGCTGTCCACCTGCTATAGCTGGAGTTTAGACAATGTGCTGTGTTTATCTTACCCCTCATATTTTTCTTCACATTTTCTATGCAAAATGTCATTCTTACCTAGATTTAAACATAGTCCCTTTTGCATGATGACCCTATTTTCATTTCCAGGAACTTACAAGCCAAGGAGGAGATGCACTTGCTTTGAGTTGTAAAGTGACTTTTTGGAAGTGGATTAAAAGTGACTTTTTTTTTTCATTCTTTGTTCTCTGCCTGGAATACCAGCTGCAGCGCCAGTCCCACTTGGGCTGTCCAGTTTTGCTCAGTAGGTCTTACTTCCACTGTGTAGCTAGACTCACTACATGAGGCTGTTCCTGTGAGTCCACTAATGGGTCTCCTCTGTGGAGCTGCAGCTCACCCTGTGTCTTCTGACTTCTTCTTTTCATGCCATCTGGACTGAGTTTTTCCCTCCTGCCACTCACATTATCTTTTTTTGTGCCTTGACTGGTTATTTTTGAGTTAGTACCTGTCTCCTGTGACTCATGTTTTGCTGCTGTTTGGCTTGTTACCGTATGCCATCAACTTTAGTTGCTAGGGGATGAACAGGCTCCATCCTGAACAGGTTTTTTCCTTGGGCTGGAGTTGTTTAAGCTGCACAGACTCATCCTCCAGTCAATCATGGTACCCTTTGCACATCTACTTTTTGCTTACTATACACCTGACTGGCAGATTGGTCCTCTGGCTTCCCTCAGATCTCAGTGGTGTTTCTGCATCATGATGTCATCTCTTTCATCTACTGAGGTTGCTGTAAAATTCCCTCAAATAAAACCTGGGCTTGTAGGTACATCTGCTCTCTCACCTTGCCTCTTATGGCACTTGATGAATCTTGGCCAGTTCCAGAAGATGAATGGTTTTACTGTTTTATTCACTCAGCGTAAAGCTCCGTTGGGTTGCCTGGAACTGCCCTCTGAGATGTACAGATACTGGAAATAGGTGGCCAGGCACTGGCTCTGTGAGGCTGTTTGCGTGGCACGCTGCTGCCTCCAGCCCTGCTGGGAATGGCTCCCCTGAGTACAGCCGTGTCTTCCTCCTCCATAGCCCCAGCCTTGGCAATCTGTCTCCAGTTTACTTTGGTTGCATCTCGCTTGTTTTCATCATGATGCTCTGAGCAGCTTGGGTCCAGCCTGCCTTTCCTCACTGGTGCTTCCTCCTCCTTTCCTTCCCCACCCAGCATAAGTCTGCAATCATGTTTGCTCTGCCATGGAGCTGCTATTTAGTGCTGTTCACCTGGAACTGGATTGCTTCTTGTTCCAAGTACACCAGTGAATTAGCTGTTAGTCACCTTTAGCAGGCACGTAAAAAGGTCTTTCTGTTCAAGTTCTGTCATTGATGTTCTCCTCAGTATCTAACTCTTCAATGTTGATTTTCCATGAAATGGCTCTTTTTCTGACAGTCCTTCATCAGACATTTGTGGGCTGGATATCCTTTTCTCCAAATTAAAAATGCTTTTTGTACTGGGATATTATATTCATGCTCCATCTGTCTCCACCTCGTGAAGCCTTTATTTCAAGTCATCATATGTGTTTCTCCACTGGTGGCTTTCGTCATTCACTCCTCCTTCTGGGTTGTCCAGCTGCCACTGCAGTGTGGAGTCATTTCTCTAAGCCTAGAACGGTTTCTTTTAAAAATGTCTTCTCTTGAATAAAGTTTATTCATACGTCCTAGAAATGATCCCACTCCTATTTGGCAAGCTGTTTTGTCTTCCAAATTAAACACAGCCCCCCAGAGTGTTTTGCTCTGCAGTGCAAGCATTCTTCCTTTCTTTTTCTTCATGATTTTTCTGTGGGCTATGTGTGAAAAGAGTGATATCTCTCCACAGTCTCCTTTGGTTTCAGATCACAGGACTCCCTGAACATTTTTATTAGGTGTTCTAGAGTTCATTATTCCTGGCAATGGCACATCATCCACTTCTTGCCTCTTTTCCCCCATGAGATAGAAAGAAACTTTTTTTTTACTTTCCTTTTCTCCTCTTTATTTCCCTCCTGGTAAGCTCTGAAGGCAGACTCAGTTCTTGCTTCTATTGCTTGCACAAGTGTTTTTACTCTGGAAACTCCAGTCGCTTGGCAGCCTGAGTCCATGTGGCTGAGTCCAAACTTGTTTTCTTTGTTAGCCTTATGTGAGATTCAATAGTTAGAGCTTTTGCTATCCTTGTACGTCTGTTTGTCACCCCTCAGATGTGTGACAGATGTTTATAAGAGAAGTCCATGTTCGTAGACTACATAAGCTGGCTCGCATGAGAACTAGAGCTCCAAGACAAAATCAGATTTCCCTGTGTCAGCAGAGATTTGGGAACAAGCCTTGTGTGTGCTCCTGACCTTTTGTAGAAGTGATGCAAGTCATCCTAATGTAATCTGCAGGAGAGAATGTTTTGCTAATTCTCACTCCTTTGCCTTGTCAATGGGCTAAAAGCTGTGATGCCTCACCTGATGGAGAGTAGCTTTCTGATAATGTACCAGAGTCCTGTGAGATGTCAGACAGCTGGTGTTGACCATGAGAAGCAGCTGAGGTTGACTGTGGGACTTCTCTAGCCACCTCCCTTGTACCAGCCAGGCAGCTGTACAGGGAGGTGATTCATCTCCCTAAAGGGCAGGGAGTATCCTTTACTAGAGGTCTGTGCAACACCTTGTGGGTTGCAGGCTCAGTTGTAGCCCTCGGGTAATACTTTGAGTCCATAATTATAATACCTGTATTCAGGTAAACTGGCAAATTAGGGCCTTGACGAATCCTTGCTATTGATTCCCACTCCAGACCAGTGGTTATGCTGGATTATGAGGCACTGTGATTTTCAAAGACCGGTTTGAATTATTTTCTCGTTTGCCTTTCTATGGGCAGACCACCTAATCCCCTGGAGATCCCAATCAGCATGAACAAAGAGTTCTAGGCTTTATGGAAAATGCTTGGCACATGAGGGATTTACTGCTGTGAGATGATTAACATTCTTGAGGTAATTTTAAATTGAATGAAGGAAAACCATAGCATCAAACTGTAGCATTTCCAAATAACTTCTGTAATGGAATATCATGTCTAGATGTCTGTGACATGTTTGATTTCTTTTAGGCTGGATTTCTAATTTTATTTAACCAGTGCATGAAACCTGACAACCAGAGGCCTGAGATGTGCTTTTTTGGAAAATTATGAACGCCTCCTTGGCAATACTTGAGAGGAAAAATATAAGTAGGTTGTAGGGTATTGGCCAGCAAGCTTGCCTCTTTGGATGTAGAAAATTAGGTCATAATTATTTTAATATTTTTTTTTTCTGTCTTTAAACAGATTGATGGATAAAATATTATGCAGAATAGCAAGCTGGTTGAGTAATCTGTATTTTATGTTTATTGAATATTGACCCACTTCTGACTGATTTAAGGGAAAGAAGGAAATAAGAAATGAGGAGAATGTGCTACCAAATACTTGGTCTGCAATGCTTTTCCTAGGTGCTCTTATCACACACAATCTGTTCTACTCGAATATCATGAGACATACACAAAAATTTTTGAATGTTTTATTTCTGATACGCAATAGCACACGAATAGTCAAATCACATTGATTTTATTTTATGTTGTATTTCTCCTGAAAGGCAATCATAACAAAGACTTTACATTTCAATTGCTTTGGAAAATAGCACTTGATTGCTTTCAACTAAAAAAAAACCAAAAAACAAAAAACGAGGCTGCCTTAGAAAAGCAACACTTCAAAGACAATGATCCTTTTCCCAACAAGTTCTTAAAGAACTGTGATTTATTATAGCAAAATACAACAAGGGATTTTATTCTAAATCATATGTAAGAAAATAGTAATAAAGCTGTCTTTCTGAAGCAGTCTTTTTTTAGGCAGTTATAGACTTGCATTTGTTCCTGGGTCTGGTGCATAAGCAGCAAAGAGCAGGAGAAGATTCTTAAAACCCTGTTTTAAGATGGTATGTTGGGAGTTAAAGTATAAGCCCTCTTGGATCTAGATAAGACTCTGGGGGTCTACAATACTGAAGAAAATGAGTTTGACATGAAAAGTAAATACTTATTTGTATAAGAGCACTAATGTGTGTTTAAAAGCCCAAACTCTGGAATCTTTACAGAATTGAACAAATAATTCTTTATTTTTTTTTTCTAAGTAAATTGCCTCTTTCTACATTTGAATTTTTGCTTTATGTTGACTTAAAGCCACCTCTTGTGTTTTGTCCCCTTGACTCTCCTCTCGCTGCTGCTCCAGCCAGTGACAGATGTCCCAGGGGTTTCGATAGACCCAGCACCAGCCCCTCAATGACAAGCACTCTGCTCAAGTGCAGAAACTGCCCTGCTGTGGTATTTCCTGGGTGTGCCTTGCAGCCTTGCATCTCCCACCTCAAGGCTCTGCTTTCGTTGCCCTTCACAGCTATCCTGTCCCAAAGTCATTGCTTCAAACCCAACCAAATAGTTTCTTATCAGCTATGATGTTGTGAAGCTGATTCCTGGAGGTATTTTTTACGTAATTGACTTTCTTCTGTTCCTGCCTAACAGCTGACCATGCAGATGGAGAAGATAGTTGTAGCCTATTTTTTTTTTTCAGATGTGACTTGGAAACATTCAGATGCTTTTTTAACTCCATCATCTAAAGATGGAAGTAGCTTTAGAATAAAAGAAAAGAAAAGTTAGTGTTTTAGAAAGGATAGCTACAACATCATGTGTTTCATGGCATCCTGCTACAAGTGCAAATTCAATTATGAGAGAATGATAAACCATAGAATGGTTTGGGTGGGAAGGGACCTTTCGAGGTCATCTAGTTCTAACTCCCCTGCAGTGAGCAGTGACACCTTCAACTACAGCAGGTTGCTCAGAGCCCCGGCCAACCTCACTTGGAATGGTTCCAGGGATGGGGCAGCAACCACCTCTCTGGGCAACCTGGGCCAGGGGCTCACCACCCTTACTGTAAAAGATTTCTTCCTTTTCTCCAGTCTAAATCTTCCCCCTTTTAGTTTAAAACCATCACCCCTTGTCCTATCAATCACAACAATTATCCAGATATGTGGAACTACGTATACCTGAATTTGAATCAGATTTTATACCAAGATATGTTCATACTCGTGCACTCTTGATGGTTGAAAGCAGGATTTGTGAAAGAATGCAGTGTCTGGAAAGTAATGGGATTTGCACTCCTAAATCAGTCAGGCACTTGAATTTTTTTTTTTTCCCCCATTGAACTCAAATCAGAAAACACAGGTCTCCTCACCAGCCATATTTTTCTTTTCAAAGCCAGTGCTTACTCAAAGCCTGAATTTAGCCTTTTTGTCTTTGTAGGCAGCATAATGCTGACTTTCATACTTTTAACTCCCTACATAAGGCCTCATCTGTCCTGTGATACTAAACTATAACTTAAATAACTTAAAACAACTGCATAGTAAAAACCAGCTAACGATCCCATGGATTCCATCACACACCTCCCCCCCCATCCCAATTTCCTTGCTTTTTAATAAGAAAGCTGCCTCTACATAATCCTTAAACTCTATTTTGTAAACCTCTGTGACATTTAGGAAACTATCAAGATTTGCTAACATTCCCCTAAAACTCTGTATTAGCTTTTTTGAAGGTGGAATGAATCCCCAGGCAGTTTGTTTTCTTCTTGAAAATGTTTATAAGACCAGATGCAAAAATGTGAATATTAGAGTGAATGTGTTCCTTTAATTAATTGACTGTATTGTTTCAGGGTATATTATTAACTGTTAGAAGTACTTTAAAAGGAAGCAAAAACCTGTCAGAAATTGTAACTGAATAATTTGTACAAAGGAGTAAGAGAGAGCTGCTGGGTGAATACTGGTTTAATCAGACCTGTTTGCAATGTAGAATTGCCCTTCATCCTAATTCCAATTGGGACCTTTCATCTGGTACAGCCACGTCTCTGAATCCCTACGGATACAGTATTTGCAAACTTAATCTGGAGCAACAGGTTTTTCTCATGACCTATTGTATAGTCTCCCTTCTGAATGGGCTGTTGTGCTGTGGCATCTGCAAGCGGCTCTGGCTGCAACATAAAGAGCTCTGGGTTGCCCTTCTGCCCCTCTGTATTTCACACTGGTGCGTAGAAATGGCACTACACATCTCTGCTTTCAAGTGACACCGAATGGTTCACTTTCTTCTCTATTCATTGAGGATTTAATTGCCCTGCACATCAA
Source organism: Megaceryle maxima (assembly GCA_024605025.1). NCBI lineage: Eukaryota > Metazoa > Chordata > Aves > Coraciiformes > Cerylidae > Megaceryle > Megaceryle maxima. Next base: position 107,266 of record JANHGN010012704.1, read on the forward strand.
AAGCAGAATATCCCCCAATTACCATCCTCCTTCCTAGAAAATAGCTAACTGCCTATCTCAGGAAATTTGCCAAGAGACCCAGGCACCCAGAGGAGAATGGAAGTGTCCAAACACAGGCCAGAGGAGCAGGGAATAAAGAAATTGGCACAGACAAGCAGGTGTTAAAGCACTCCTCTGTTTCTGTGCACCTCCATCTGTGAATGTCTGCAGAACATTCCATCTTCAGCAGCAGCAAAGGGAGATACACAGCTGCCTTCTGACAGCTTGCAGGACTTATTTCTGTCCCAAATGGAGATGCACAGTACTACTTACAACTTTAATGGTGCCTTAGCAGTGGTTTTGCAAGGTGTCCTTGCCTTAAAAATACTACTCTACACCTCTGGCAGCTTCAGCTATTTGCCAGTTACAAAGAATTATTTGAGAAAAAAACTCAGGATGGATCCAAACTGCATCAAGAACTAGGATTTTTGTGAAAAACTGCCTTTCAGGTTGCTATAGGGCTGTTGAATACAATCTTACAGACAATTAAAACTGATTTTTGCATCAAAAGGTGGTAATCCCCTACTGAAGTTCCCACCAACCCTGGAAAATCAAACTCTCCAAAATTCAATCTTCAAAGTTTCAAGAGACTGTATGTTGTTTCTTCCTCTTCACCTCCTTCTCTGCCTGGATTTCTTTGGTACCTGTTGAAGCTCTGTTTTGGCTGTCACTGGCAGGGTTTTTTGAAGACAAACAAAAAAGGTGACTGCATTTCTACTCTATGGGAAGCCTGCTGGGTGTTTGTAAAGATTTTCCCTTCCAGCTCTGCTGCAACGTAAATCTCAGCCAGAAATGTTGGCTTCAAAAGTTTGCCAACTCATACAGGAGTCAGGAAACTTTCTAGGCTGATTATAGAGATATGTCTTCAAAGGCAACTAAGAATTTAGAGATGACTTCACTGGGGCTGCATATCAAGGTAAAGAATGCCTTTGAATTGGTAAGCGATGAGAAAATTATTCAAACTCCCTAGAGGTTGCCTAGATAGGACAGTCTGGGAAAAAACCTAGCAATGACTTGAAACCTTTCCAAAGAGACTTCCCGACATGAAAATTGACTTCTGCTCACGTCCTGTATCCAAACCCTCTCCAGGATTCTGAGGAAATGCTTCGCCTGGCTGATGCCGTTAACTCCACAGGGAACTGGCAAAGTGTGGGGGTAGATGAGTAGATGCAAAAGTGACAACTGGCACCACCATGTGGCTGGGGCTCCCGGCCACTTTAGCTTAGCCCAAGTAAGACTCCGTCTTGACCCCCATCCCTCCTTCCTCTCACTCTGCCTTGCTGTGCTGTGACACCGCTGCCAGCACCGCAGCTTTCCCGTGTAATGGCTCAGGAATATTTTGTGTGTGTGTGTGCACAGAAACCTGTGCACAAGGTGCACCTTCTGGCCCTGATCCTGTAAATAATTAGTCAAGTTCTTAAATGCATGAACAGTGTCCTTCAGGGAAATAGTGCTGTTTACGTGCTTTGGGTGAAGCACATGCACAGATACTCGGTATTAGGGTTCTGATGATATGTGTATGTTCGTGTGGCAGTTTCAGGTGTCTGTCTGTAAATTAAGATTGCATAGTGAAGAAAATGGAGAGGGACAGAAGTGGTTTCAAGTTTCCCTCAGATAGAGGCAAGCACGAGGAGAGGGTATGTTTGTGATGACTGTTTAAGCAGCTGGAAAAAATGCCATTTGTCAGAGAATTACAATAGTCTAGTCTAGACAAGGCTAGTGCCTGAATCAAGTTTCCAAATCCTGACAAATTCATGTGTGCTGCAACTTGGAAATATAATTCAGATTTCACAGTGATCTCTATAGCATAAGAACACATGCACATACATTAGCGTATATACTCGCAGAGGGAAAATTCCATTTGGTTTACCTTGTGGAGCTATCCCTGCTGTTTGTAAGGTGACTGTCAGTCACTAGGACCACAAACATAGCAGGATGTTTGCAAATGCCCAATTCAGGCCAGTGGAAAGGCTGTTTTTCCCTTGGCACTAGGTGAAAAAGCATGAGCTGTCATTCAGACCTGGACTGCAGACAAGCAGGGGGTAAGTGGAGAGAGTGCGTGAACAGGCAAGTGTAGTTGGAGGTCATCTCCCTAAATATGATAATCAAAGTCAGATTTAAATAATCACACTGATTTTTGGGGTACTTTTTCCTTGCTACTTTTGCCTATTGGACCCTCCCTGCCTCTTCTTTTCTCTCCTACTCCTCCTCCAGAGAAGGAGAGAGTGATGGACAGTGCATCCTGCTGAAGAAGGTCATACTTTGCTGGGCTAGCACCCTCACTAGCCAAATATTATACAAGTCCTTTATAATTTAGCACATCAGCAGTATCTAATGTCTACACTAAGGAATCTGTTCCCATTTGCTTCTGAGAATAAGACAACCATCTGTTTATTGTCTCGGCAAAAAACTGCCTGCTTCTGTAGGTGTAATAAAACACAATTTCATTGTCTGAGAAGGGTTATGGCTGTTATTTTTAACCAAGACTGAGAAGGCTTGGAGACGTCAGCCCCAGCATTCCCTGTTGTTGTCAGCATCTTTCAAACTGTCGCGACCTGTTTCATTAAAAGCTGTTCCCCCTCCGCACTCCCCGAGTGCTGTGTTTAACGACAGACTTTCCCTGCCAGCGTTGGTTTTCATTATCGGGCTTTGCACTTCTAGCATCTGGGAGCAGCGTACAGAGCATATGCTCATATAATTTATTTATATTTAAGGAAAGTGTGGTGTAGGTTGTGCAACGTTAAATTCCCCTTTGGATGGCTGTTTCCTTGATGTGTTAGCACAGTGTTTTCCGAGCATTAGCGTTTCCTGTAGTAAAGACTTGATTCACTGTTGTGTCATACCACGAGTCCCCCGGTACCCCTGCAACAATATTTTTAGTTTCAAATGAGGGTTCTGATGCTGTGCAAGGCGCCGTGGTCAAAAAAACCTTCTGTTTTGCTTTCCCTAAACACCTCTTTATATCTTTGCCTTTTGGATCTTGTCTGCTCGTTGAGATTGAGGTCAATGCTCTTCAAAATAAAATTGGATGGCATGATTTTTGTTCCGGCTCAGTTAAAAGCTTGAATGTTTCCATATTAATGTCTGTCATTCTTTTAGTTTGAATGACAGTGCTTCTGACTGGGAGCTGCCAAGAACAGTTTGAATATTAAAGATGCATGAGTAAAAAACACAGTATTTTATTAGGCCAGTCGTTGAATGTCTTAGAAATATGCCTTCGTATCACATCAAAACTGCCAGCAATGGCAGAGTTTTTCCTTTGCAGAAAGGGGGCCTTGTAAATAGTTGTATTCATTGGAGTTAAAATTAGGTTTCTGTGGTGTTGACTTGCAGCCAGCTTTTCCCACAGGGCAATTTATTAAAAAAAAAAAAAAAAAAAAAAAAGCCCTAAAATAGTAATGTGTATATGACATACTCTGTGAACTCAAGAGTCCATTTGGAGTAAAGCTTTCTTTGTGTTTCTTTAGTCCATGGTGCCTTGAAGTAATAGTGTGGCCGTAAGCTAACTTCCCTTTCTCACAAAGGGAGTGTACAACATTTTTCTCCAATTTGAGCTTTCATAAGTGTGTTCTATGGGATTATGGTTACAGAGAAGGAAGAAAATGCTTCTTCTCAAAGCATTGATCTGGGAGAGTTTGCCCAGGACTGGTTCGTGAATATATCCTTGGTTCTCCCACTGTGTTGATTGGATTTTATTTAAAAAATAGGAATCAGATGGAAGTCAGTGTAGTTTTTATAAGAGACAATAGTAAATTTTCTGAACTGACTGGTACTTAATGTGCAGCACCAAACAAGTAAACCAGAATTTGCATTGCACATTGTGGTTTCCTTATTTTGGTACACTCTGAAAGCAGAAGTTCTCTGTTTCCTTACAGAACTGCCCACTTGGGTAACAGTGAGTTTTCTCCCTGCCTTTTGTCCAGGGTCACAAATAAATCTTGGACTTTCTCCCAGGCACACATTGTTTGTTTCACCCTTCTCTCTTGCTTTCTCTTGGCACAGCTTCACGGTGCTTTGGTGTGTGGACTGCCAGTTCACCACCAAAGTCTCCAGGAGCAAGGGCTCTCCCATATAGTGTTTGTCAGAGTGAAACTTCTTGGAGAAAGAAGTTCCCCTGATTCAGCTAAATACAGGAAGGGAGATATGGTGTCATTGATTGTCATAGGGAATTAGGATCCATTTTCTTAGTCTTCTACCCACCTCTGCTTTTTGGTCTACTGAATGATCATAGAGTCATAGAATAGTTTGGGTTGGAAAGAATCTTTAAGATCATCTAGTTCCAACACCCCTGCCATGAGCTGGGACACTTCCCACTAGACCAAGTTTCTCAAAGTCCCATCCAGGGAGCCTGGTCTTGAACACAGCCAGGGATTGGGCATCAACAGTTTCCCTGGGCAACCTGTTCCAGTGTCTCACCACCCTCACAGTGAAGAACTTTCTAATATCTAATCAAAATCTACCCTCTTTCAATTTAAAGCTATTGCTCCTTGTCCTGTCACTACACTCCTTGATAACAAGTCCATCCTCATCTTTCCTGGAGGCCTCATTCAAGTACTAGAAGGATTATGGATAACTATTTTGATTCTTTTGTGAAAGGTCTTGTGGATATTGATGGATAAAGTGAGTTAGGTTTCAGGTATTATCATCATATGGTTAATTTGTCCACCCTACTGGGTATTTCAAGAGGATGAAATACCAATACTTGTATCTTTTGGCAGTATCTGCTTTTTGAAAGATTTCTTATCCTTAAAAGTTATCTACTCACTACCAGGCCAAGACAGTGTTGCTACACCTGCAAATCAATTACAAATGAGCTTCCACATATGCACATTACATTATTTGATTTTGTGGGGAGAAAAACATACCGAATGAGGTTAGATTTCAACCCTCACTTTTCTGCTAACAGCCTTCTCTGATTCACTGCCACACATGAATGTCATAGGTTTCCCTGAGCAAAGAGCAGCCAAGGTGGAGTCTTAAAGATGGTCATAAATTCAACCAAGATACAATAGTTCTCTTTTTTTTGACACCTCCTGTAAGCCCCTTGTGAATTCCACTGGGTTAATTTGCAACGTACTATATCTTAAAAAACAAAATCTGCATTTTGAGGACAATGTTACTGAGGAGTTATTCATAAAGATCGGTCACCCAGAAAAAAAAACCCACACATCAAAGGAAAATCTTTAAACAGAACCTGTGTAACTAACAATTATAAAATGAAGGCATGATGCTTTATTCTCAAGCAGGTATAGTATGTGATGGTATAGTAAGGCAGTGTAACTAACTGCAGTGGCTAAATCTCCTTCCTGTAGTGGTCTAGATTGTGAGGTTATAGATATAGCAATATACGTCTTCTGTCCTCTGCTCACTCTTTGGCTCAGACCTTGCCTTCTGTACCTCCCACCTTTTTGTTTTTCATTAGCATCCTATGACAGGGAGCCAAAGAAGTATGAGAAATAGCATGTTTTGCTTCTTAGCATGCAAACCCCAGCTTATCAAAGAGATTTGTATTTATCTTGCAGACTACAACTAGCTTTTGTTCATTTTTATTTGAATTTTCAGTAGCCCAAGAGCCTCTAAAGCCAAGTAGCTGTATCTGTATGAAGGAATGCAGAATGGGAAAATGAAGGTGTACAAAAAGAGTAGGATCAAGGAACTGAAATGAAGGTGCACTGAGAGTCCCTTAGAAGGCTACTGAGATCTGTGATTTCTTTTTGTCTTGTCAGAATTTGCCTAGGTTTGGAAAGGTCTGTGATAAAAAATAAACTTCTCTACTTCTCATTGAATTCAATTAATGGCAGCGAGTAAATGTGAACAAATGTCCACTCCTTTATTTGTAAAGCTTTCTCTGTGGCAAAGTCTCTCTGCATCTTGAGTGGAGAAAATGAACCATCCTGCCTTTTTTGTTTTGTTTTGTTTTTTTGTCAGGGTATGACAGCTAAACTAACATTTCTGCCTGCCAGCTTGTCTTGGAGTGTGAAATTGAATCGAGGGCAAGAAAGAATAGTAGAGAGTCTGAAAAGCAAGGGGTTTTTAATATAATTTAGGTGTGTAGAAAGACCTGTTTCTGTTTGTGTTATGTGAAACTTGTAGGGAGGCTTTGAAAGTTCCCTTTACTTGTTTGCATTGGCAGGTACAACAGTAAAGCTATTTTGCATCTGCCATCAGACTTCTGTTTCTTCTGAATGGGGGGCTTGGGGAAGAAGATTCGAAGGGGCTTTGGTGTAAACTTATCGTTCTTGGCCAACCAGTCACCTTCTAATGAATGTATTCATTTATTTATTGAAGAAATTGGAGTTTGATCAGCTTCTTGGGCCAAGCCTGGATTTTCATCTGGCTCAGTGGAAGTAGGGGACTGGAGCTTGTGTGGCAGGTTGTCTCCTCTCCCCAGCCAAGCCAGAGTGCTGGCATTTCTAGCAGAGGCAGAAAAGCCTTTCCTTTCTGCACAAAACCTTTTGCTTCTTCAGTGCCAGTAAAAATAAGAAAACGACATGGCTTAAATAGCAGACCTCCCTCAAAATAACTCTGTGGTCATGGAGCTGAGGGCAGAAATTTTTCCTTCTCCATAGCATACGTGAGATAAAAGATTTGCATTATTATTACATTCCCGCGGCCCTTTTTTTTTAAGAAGGGGTTCAGAATTTTTGAGCGGTTTCCTTCAAGAAAGAGTAAGAGATGTATTAAGCACATTTTTCTCCTGGAAATATCACTGGACCCTTCTTTTCCTTGCACTGGAGAAAAGTAGTACATTGAGAAATTTTCATTGAATTGAAAATGATTGTACTATTTTATTGGGTTGTTTTACTCAGCAGTCTTACCTATTCTTTGTCACTTTTAGTTGAAGTGGTTCCTCTGGCAACAAATAATTTTCCCTAATCAGACCATCCAGCCTGGGAATTTCTCTAATTTACTCCATGACATACTTCAGTAGGTGGAGGAATAGGGAAAACTGAGGAATGCTGAAGCTCTTTTGCACACCCCCACTTACTGCCATCCTGAGATTAAAGTTCTTTTTCTCACCACAAACCCCTGACCCCTCCGCTTTCTTGTAGCTCAGCATCCTCTAGATGGCCCTTAGGCACAGCTTACTGCCTGATATGTGCAGATAGCTTAATAATAGGGGCTCCTGCTGTGAGGGTCTTATGGATTCTGTGAAATCCCAGAGGGATTGAAGGAAATCTGCATTAGAATGCACTGTTTGGTACAGGTCTGCGCACTGAGCGGGTACACAAAAGGTAACGGAAACTAAATGTGTCAGGCATCATCTTTCTAATCCAATGTGGGGTCTGTTTAATCTCTTTCAAAAGATGTCTTAAGAACTCCCAGTGTCTTCATTGAGTGCTGGGCTTTCACCGCTGCCCGTATGGGGGCTGGGGCTGTTGCGTGGTGGGGCTCTGCTGAGAGCTGCTCCTTCTCGGTGCTGAGCTGCCGAAGACGGTGTTTTGCTTAATTAACACATAGAGTCATGTCTACTGCTAACCCATCCTTGCCACTTCCTTCAGCTCAGGCAGGAGGCTCTGATACTGGGTCTAGAGAACGTGGCTGTAATCCTATAAACAGATCGTTGAGGGGCAACAGGAGAGAATTGGGAATTCATTCTCTTTGTGTCTAAACTAGAAGGAATAGAGAAGCATTATCAGGGAGTGCAGTGATAGGACAAGGGGTGGTGGTTTCAAACTGAGAGAGGGTAGATTCAGATTAGGTATTAGGAAGAAATTTTTTACCGTGAGGGTGGTGAGACACTGCAACAGGTTGCCCAGAGAAGTTATGGATGCTCCATCCCTGAAAGTGTTAGAGGACAGGTTGGACAGGCCTTTGAGCAACCTGGTCTAGTGGGAGGTGCCCCTGCTCACTGCCGGGTAGTTGGGAACTAGATGATCTTTAAGATCTCTTCCAACCATTCTATGATTCTATAAATTAGACCTGAATCAGTCAGGGCAGAATATGTCAGACCATCCTGGCTACAGCAATGCTAGCCCTGAACCCCAACACCTGGATGCACTTATGTGTCCACAGGCACTTTACAAAAGTTTCATGTCTCCTGCAGAGTCCTCTGGCTCAGACACCAAGCTCTAGACTCAAGATTCAGTTTATGTTTTCTCCTGTGCAAATGTCAGTCTCCTAAGCCACCTATGGAAAGCTGAATGCCATGGGAAAGTGAAACAGTGTCTGGACTTGAGGAGGGGTGGGTGGGGTGGTGGAAATATATGTTGAATAACAATAAGTCTTATGGCACCCAAAACTCTAACAAGCCTGCAACTCCTGTTGGCTTCTGGAGGAGTTTCATGATTGTAGTATAAGTCCCAATACTTGATGTAGTATGTTATGTAGGAGCCTGGGGATGAGAAAATTCTGGGTTCTTTGAGGGTTACTATCATGTTAACCAGTAGTAAAGTAAGAGTAATATACCAGAAAGAAAATGGATGCACTGACCAAGCCAAAATGAAATATTGGGTACAGGCAGGCCAAACTTTTATCTATATTGATCTTTGCCTGCTTGTGTAGTTTCGTGACAGTAACTTCTGGCTACTTTGCTCAGTATATGGTGTTGAGAGCAAAGAACTAAAATAAGAACCAGATAAATAAGGATCAGAAAATGAGAACGATGAATAACTCCAGCAACCTTTTTTTTTTTTTTTCCCCCTCTCAGTACTCCGAGGTCATTTTTGCTGTAAAATTTTGAGTAAGGCTAGGAAGAAAATCTGAATACTTTAAATGGCAAAAATCAGCAAAGGAGACACAGTTCAGAGAAGAGTGGAGTAAGTAAGAGCTGTAAGTAAGAGCTGGCTGTACTGGTTGTGACTCAGTTGAGCTACATTATATGTATGTATAAAATACTGTAGGCTTTGCAAAGACACAAAAGAAGGGGAGAGGTGGGAGAAAAGTGCAGAATCCCTTTCTTTTAATCCACCTTCCAATATTTGGCTTAGCTACAGTATAAGCAGTAACAAAAGAACACTGTGTATTTATTAACTGAATGCTCAAACTTGTATATGACTGTGTATAGAAAGAAGAAAACCATAGCATTTATGAAAACAGTCAAGCTCTGTCTCTGTTTGTTAGCACTGGGATCTTCAGTTTTGTCCAATATGTCTAACTGGTTTTCAGCTGTGCTCCTGGGACAAAGGAGCTATGTCTTTCTAGGGTCCACCACCAACAACAACCTGCACACCCTCAGATAAAGTGATCTGCTTCTTGCCCTTGTCCGAGTCCCTGTGGACATACCCAGGGAAAACCTGCACCAGCTCTCATGGGGATGAGCCCAGCTCTGTGTTCATCCAAGAACAGGGATTGCAATGGAGCCTTTGTGCATTGTCAGTCTCAAATTGCCTTGGCTATTGCACCCTTCTAGGCTTAGCTTTCAGTAGCACAGAAAGTGGCCCTTTGGATAGCCTGAGTCTGAGATTTTGAAGTGTTTCAAGGATGTCAGTCACCACACGGTCCTTCCTCTTCCAAAGACCATCCTAAATTACTTTTTAAAGTGGTGCTTAGGGTGATGATGTGGTGGTAGATTCACCAAAAGTGCCTATCAGGAAGATGCTAAAGCTGTTACTGTTGGAACCAGGATGTCAATAAAACTATGTATCAATAACTATTTACAGACTGGCACATTGAGACAAATTCTGGACTTTAAATATGTCTGTCAATGTATTCACTTGTCTTGACCACTCGAGGGCAGAGGCCCCAGGGTTTACTAGCAGGGATTTGAATTACTATAATACATTTTCAGTTGATGACAGGAAACTAGAGCACACAACATATTGTCCTTCTATATCTCTTCTGGCCTATTGTGTGCTTGGAGTTGGTGGAAAAGATTCAGTTGCCAAAGAAAATTTGAAAATACATTGAATATTTTAAAAAATGTAGCTATCTCTTCATTTATTTGTTTTAAATAGCTCTTTCATGTGTTGGGACAAAGGGACATTGTATTAATTGTGAAGTGTGAAATGTTTTTCTTGTTTGCTTGGGACAACAACTGGGAATACATGGATTTGCCTATTCACACTTTATTGTTATGACAGCATTTTTTTTCACAAAGTATTTGAAAGGCAGTGCTATGAAAGGAATAAAGTTGGCCATAAATCTGGAGGAGTTTCATGCTTTTGTTTTAAGCTTGTGTGTATGAGCTTTGTCAAAATTCTGAGTCTTTCATCCGTGGTGTCTGTCTGATTCAAGGGTTCTTTTCTTGTTCAAATATCCTTTAGTAAAACCCATTTGACTGAAAGGCTGTGCAAACATGAGCTGGCTATGATAAGAGTTCTACATGAAATCTTTAATGTGCTTTGTCAGCAGGAGTTTTTTTAGCTGTGTGCCTTAGTAAAATTCCTCCCCCCCGCCCCCCCCCCCCGAGTAAGTTAATTTTCTTGATGTTCATTTCTTATTTATAATTGCTGTAATTTTGTGATGGATTTATGACAATAAGCCATCATGCTTTAGGTGATATGTTAATCCACTGTGGATTAGCTTTACTTGAAAAATACTGCCCTCGTCCAAGCTGTGTTATTAAAACAAGCAGCATCAGAATTTAGGTCCCAGCCATGACCGAGTTTGCAATGGATCTATTTTCTATGTCTCCCTTTCCTAAGTGAGCTGCCTGTCAAGCTTTCTTTAGCACTGAAATGCTAAAAGGCATCGTGAGGAATCTAATCTTGTAACTTTGCTAAACACAGAAGAGATGCTAGAGGAGAACACATTAATCAGCTTAATCAAAATTGAAGGACATGCTTTTTCTTTCAAATGTGGTTGTCATATGTGAGTATATAATTGCACAGGCAGGAACTGAGGAGAGGGGTTCATTTAAGCCCTGTCTCCTGTAACATCCAGGATAGCAGTTTTAAAAAATAGCTGTTTGTCTTGTAATAAGTCACTTGCATCATGCAATACACAACTTATTTTTGTTAGCTAGCGTGGTTCTGCAACTGGTTTATAGGAAGAACACGAAGGAAAACTTTTCTTTGAAAAACTCTGTTTCACTGCTGTTCATTCCTGTGTTGCTGTTTTTAAAGTCTGAGCTTTTCCAGCTCCTATTCATCTTCCCTCACCTTTGCTTTTCTTGGTAAATGCCTACATTGGCATACAGCTCTAAGACTGGAAAAAAGGAGACATTTTACCACATGCCTCTGCTAAACACTAACTAATAATGTGCTGGATACTTTCCACTCCACCCAAGCTGCATAATTGTTCACCATATGAAATGAAGTTAATTCTGTGTAATGTTTTGATGAGTAATTTTAATCAGGGTTGTGGAGAAACTGTTCTCAAGTCTGGAAATGTAAGTGCTTCCTGTAGTAAACAAATCCTGTGGTTTTAGCATTTCATTTGATTTGATTTTTTCAGATGATGGAACATGTTTCTTTTCTTGCCTTATGGTCTTCAAGGCTAAGGAGCACCTTTCTAGCCCAGTTTAATTTGTTCTTTCCTTAAACCAGTTAAAGGGAAGAGAGAAAAAGGTAGTTTTCATCCTCTGACAAGTCAGGAGGAGTCTTGACTGTGTCTTCTTTCCTTTTACCTGTCCTTTATGTAGCAAGGGCGTGAGTCTGTTGTAATGTCCTCTGAAAATAAGTGGCTTCTTTGCAAAGTCCACAGTGGATCGGTGTCTTGCTGGAAAAATACATGGGGAAACTGGGGAATGCAAGTTGATTTGATGCTTTTCAGCACACAGCAATGTCTGCAGGCACCTGGAACCAAATGGATCTACCAAGTAAATCTCTTGACTTCTGGCAGTGGCTGCCAGGATGAATTTGGTCTGTAGGTCTTAAGCAGTTTTTATTGCATGTCCTAAGGTCTCTGGTGCTTTCAAGGCTCCTAAACACACAAGCTCTGTTCCAATCTATTTGAAACCTTTGAAAACAGTAAGAAATTGCAAAATGAGTGCCTGGTAAAAGTACTTCTATTGTGCAGTAGTTAACAAGGAATTGTTCATATCTGGGGTGGAAAACCCTGATCTGTTTTCTTCTTGGGCTGTTCCAGACAAGCTATGGCTAAAAAGGCCAAGGCACTTAGTTGTCTAGAGAAATTAAAAAACAGATTTGAAAACTTCCACTTGCTAAGCATGTTATTTACAGGTGAATGAAATAGGTTGTAAGTTCTGTAAGAACTGCAAGAGTACATTAAGGAAAAAAATTACCTGGATGTGCTGGCTATGAATTTATTGTATCGCTATTGCAGTTTCAAGCTCCTTGTCCCTGTACCTATCTGTGTGCTGCCAGGCTGGGTATCAAAGTGGAGGGAGAGGAGGGGAAAAAGGACCACAGATCACTGTGGATGTAGTGTATGTATTTGTGTGAACACTCAGCATCCATCACAAGCATAACTCTTGGAAGCAAATTTCCTGAGAAAATATGAATGGTTGCAAATCATTAATTCACATTTTTTAAATGCCCTCCAATATTTTAATGTAATTCTTTTTTTTTAATGAGTTTCCCATTAATTCCCAAAATGTTTCCAGAGAGGATACACAAACAGGAAAGCCTTGGTCATTTTGATATGTATGTAAACAGGAAGGCTGTGGTGTGATGATGGGGTTCTTAGCATTTAGCAATACTCCTCCATTTACTATTGGTAAACACCATTTCACAGCCTTGTTAGAAGTTTGAAGTACCTGTCCCATGAGCAATCCTGTCTCCCTCTTTCATTAAATTCTTTGTCATATATTTGTCCTTTGCCAAACACATTACCTGCTATTTTAAAACTGAGAATCTCCAGATGTTAATTTTTTGGTAAGGCAGATTTAATTTTCCCCCTGAAAAATACCATGGCAAACAAAAGATGCATGCTGTTACAGAAATGACAGGTTTCTTTTTTTTTTTTTTGGCAGGTATTCAATAGGCTGGGAGTGCAGGGAGTGCCTGCTGAAGTTCATTATTCCCAAAATGTCTTTTCATTCCATGCTGCAGCAATTAGGGATGTACAGTTTATGTCACTGGGCAGCATCCATGGTCTAGGTGTTACCCTGAGCAGGGCAAGAGGGGAGAAACTGCCCTACCTTTGCCTGCAAACAGCTCTAGAAATATATATATTGTGTGACATGTCCTCAAGTCTCAGCCTTCATTTGCTAAGAAAGAAACATCTGTGAACGTTTGACTTGATGGGTCGTGCTGTGACATCCAGCAGCAGC
>JANHGN010012704.1:140019-159277 GCA_024605025.1 Megaceryle maxima
CTTTCACTCCAGGCCTTTGTAAACAGGCCCTCTCCAGTCTTTTTGTAAGCTCCCTTCAGGTACTGGAAGGTGGCTATAGTGGAGATAATTGTCATACAAAAGAATTAATTAGCAAAAGCACCCATAGATTTGGGGGACAGATGTGAGCAGCTGCAGTTCAAAGTTCCTGCCTCTACCAGAGATACTTAATCCCATCAACCACTCTCACAGGTAACGCCCTTAGGTCACCCTCTGTGTATCTAGCTGCAGCTGAAGGTTAGGTAAGAATTTTCCCTCGCTGCCATCTGGAAAGATATTTCAGAATCTCTCTCAATATGTAGAAACTTGCTAATTTCCACATCTACATTTTCTTTGCCTCACCAGCTGGTAAACTTGGCATCAATTGGCATTGTTAATCCTGAGGAGCACAACTCTTCATTGTACCAATGAATTCAGTCTACTTCTTATTCTGGTCTGTTCTGATGCCCTTGTTCCAGAATGGACATTCTCATCTTCCTCTATTTGACAGTCCTTCCCAATCTTGCACTATCAGAAAAATTCATCAACATACTTTTATTTCCTGTGCCAAGAATATTAATGAAAATATCAAATATATTCAGCCCCAGGACCAAGCTTCTGGGAGCTCTCCTCTTTGACTCCCTCCATGCTGGCTGTCCACTTTTCAGCTTCAGATGGTATCTCCAGCTTCCCTGAGAATTTCTTCTGCCTCTCTGGTGAAGCTGTTGCCAGAAATGTTGGGCTTTACCCGTTCCTCTGCACAAAAGCTGGAGGAAGCCCTCCATGACCTGGAATGAGACTGCTGGCTGTTCACCAGGGCAGGAGAGGCTCTGTTCCAGCACAGTCCTCCATCCTTGATGCCTCATGTTCTTGTACCCTGCTAGCTATGGACTAGCCTGCTGAAAGGTAGCAATGGTGGGTCACCAGACTTAAAATGGCCAAGGGTTTGATTTGTGTTTCAATTATTTTGCTAAACAAAGCACTGTAAGAATGCACAGAAGCCCTAAAAAGTCATAATTTCCATAGCAACTACTCTTTTAGTCTAGAAATGAGAAAAAATAACTGTTGACTTCAGAGGCTATGCCTAAAAAGCCCTGAAGGCAGTCTGGAAACAAGGGAAGGAGGGGAGGGAGTGAGGGGGAAGATCACAGAATCCCAGAATTTCCTGGGTTGGAAAAGACCTTTAAGATCATCAAGTCCAATCATTAACCTAACACTGAGAAGACCTTGACTAAACCATATCACTCAGCACTATGTCTATGTGACTCCTAAATCCCTCCAGGGACAGGGACTCCACCGCTGCCCTGGGTAAGTCGTTCCAGTGCCTGATAACCCGCTTGGTAAAGAAATTCTTCCTCATATCCAATCTAAACTTCCCTGGGCGTAACTTAAGGCCATTTCTTCTTCTTCTATCACTTGTTACTTGGGAGAACAGACCAACCCCCACTTCTCTACAACCTCCTTTCAGGTAGTTGTAGAGAGTGAGGAGGTCTCCCCTGAGCCTCCTTTTCTCCAGACTAAGCAACCTCAACTCTCTCAGCTGCTCCTCATAAGACGTGTGCTCTGGGCCCTTCACCAGCCTTGTTGCCCTTCTTTGGACAGGCTCTAGTGCCTCAGTGTCCTTGGAGTGAGGGGCTCAAAACTGAATGCTGTACTTGAGATGCGGCCTCACCAGTGTGGAATACAGGGGTAGAATCACTTCCCTGGTCCTACTGGCCACACCACTCCTGATACAGGCCAGATGACTTAGGTAAGGTAAGCTCCACAATTCTACTGCATTTTATAGTCTCCTGAGGTGGTTGAAATGTGCTTTAAGCCTCTTCCACCCTTTGACATGCAAGGAACGGTCCCACTCTATACTGCAAAGCCAAGTAGTCCATCTTTTTGAAGTACAGATGATCAGGGTATGCAGAACTCCTGAGGCTGGTGCTGTCTCAGAGCCAAAACACTTCTTAATAATGAAGAGTTGAGTGGGAAAATAAATTGCCTCTTCCAGAAAATCATTTGGTTTGTAAGCATCTGAAAGGTAATGGGATGTTTATCACCAAGAACCCTCCCATACTTCATTACTTTGATTAAAACACATGTCCATGAAGGTATGGATTCGGTATGTCCTCAAACAGCTGCTTGTCACCAGTACAGCTTTTTTTCCTTGCAAATGTGGCATCTGCAGAGAGGAGCTTCCCTCGGAGGGTGCCAATTGCACTGCACTCTGCACACCCCAGCAAATGCAACCATAGCAGAGATCATCGCCTCCAAACTCCTCATCACCTGTGCCCATGCAAAAATAACCAGAGACCTCACTGTGCCCTATGTGTTTACTTTTTCACCTTTGCCCTCCTTCACCCAGCAATGTGAACAGCTCTCAAATCTCACTGAACTGCAGCTCATTGCAGGATATTTGAGTGTGATCACCTGAAGGAGTGAAGGTGCAGTACTGTGGTGGTGCTGGTTGTGACTTTACCCCGTTGCAGCATGCCAGGAGGTATGCAGTGAGTTAACTTTGTGCTGTGCTATTGCTTGGAGGTACTACTCAGCCTCTTTGCATGAATGCTGCCCACACAACAGGGAGAACCGTCAAGCTGCAACACGCTGGAGACACCATGACACACCTACTGGAATGGTGCTTGGCCTCCCCCTTTACCTTTCCTTGCTTTAGCCTTCCAAAGTTGAATGGAAAATAACAATCAGGTACTGTATTGTTTATTTTCAAATTTTCTGTGCCAAACACAATAAACATTCCCCGTGCTGTGAAGCGTAGACAGTCACAGGAACAGCCTGTTTCCAGTATGTTTTCTTGCTGATTTGTGACTCTGCATGGCTATGGCTTTTCTCATTCTGGGCTTGTGGTGACGACAGCAGCAGCAGCACTGTCCGTGCTGTGCTGAGGTGCTTTGTTTTGTGTTAATGTTGTAGTTTAATGATGCTTGATGCAGCGTGGTCTATTGTAACATGGTAGGTGGGACAGAGGGGCTCTCAGAGCCCCTTCTGAATGAGCTGGCATGAGCATGTCACTGGGAGTCAGGAACTGCCGAGGCACAACTTCACCTCAAGAGCAGTTGACTGTGTGTTCACTTTCAGAACCCAGTTGTTGGGAGGTGCCTCCCTCCTCTATCCTGTTGGGGTATTTAATTGAAAAAGCACTAGTGCAACAATTTTCTATAGGAGTGTAACCACAGGCTTTGCAGAGGGAGAAGGTCAGCCTCACAACATACGAGGAGAACTACAAGGACTGTACAAAGAGCAGGTGGTAGTGGGAACAAGTCCCATGTGATCACTGCCATGTGTGGTGTGTGTGGTTGGGGTGGCCGGGACTGTGTCTGGCCCTGGGATGGTGCCCTTGGTTGGAGTGTGGGGACCAGAGAGGGAAACAGGGGAGCAGAGGTGATGTGTGGCTTCAAAGGCTTTCTGCTGCCTGAAGCCACCAGCAAGCCTGGGATGTGCTGTCCCTGCTGCCAGTCATACACCACAGCTGGTGCGTGCTAGAATTTTGATCCCTCCATGCTGACCATGCTTTTCTTTAGCCCAATTTAATATTGGAAAGAAAATAAAGATTGGATAACCAGTCTTAATTTAGGTTACTTGGGCAATTTGTGTATAGTGTAAATTTACACCAAATTTACTGGCTATTCTATGCAAAATCTCTCTGACAGTATGTGTGTAACCCTATGCTTCTCTGTGTGGACAAACCATTAGTGCAGAGGTACTGGTATGGGGAAAGGGCTCTTTAATGAAGCAAAGTTATAATGAGGTTCTGTGGCTGGAAGTTGAAGCTGAAGAATTCAGACCAGTAATAAGGTGTGCATTCTTGGCCACTGGAGAATTTAATATCTGAAACAATTTGCCTAAGGACATGATGAATTCTCTCTTTGAAAACTTAAATTAAGATGGGTTTATTTTTTTCTAAACAATCTGGTTCAACCAGAAGTTATGGTCTTGATGCTGGAGGTACTGGGAGCAAGCATATGACCCAGGTGATGCAAGAGTTCAGACCAGACCCTGCAAGTCTCCACTTGGGTAAAATAAAATATTTTGAAAAATATATTAAAGCCTTGCTTATTCTCTTGTTTTGAATCTAAATTCAACCTCCCCTGCATGAGCAAGTGGGGAGAAAGTGAGAACAAATGATATTTTCTGAGTGTTTCTTCTGTGAAGTGTTTTTACTTTTTTTTTAATCTATTCCTCCAATAATTTCTCAGGGACGTTAAATGTGCTTGACCAAAAAGGAATCAGATCACCTTTGTAGAACTTGATCTCTTTTCTTGTCCTGGGGAATGGGTTACTACCTGCCTGCTAGAATACCAGTGCTAAGGGATAATTCACCAGGAAATACTCCAGGCCAAATAATGAACTGCACAGTACAGCAGCCCTTTTTCTACTCATTTTCCTACAAAAACAATCCACATGCTTAGATATTTAAGGAATGCAAAATAAAGTGGTGGTAGTGACTTTGAGCTATTAAGTATATTTTTCTACTCTTCCCTTGGTATACTGCTGCATAGAAGAGACTTTTACAAAAGCCCCCATATTTGGCAGGGCTCAGACCTCCCTGGCTGGAGCAGGGAGGTCCTTCTCCTCCTGGACTCTTGTAGAGGAGCTGTAGCTGCAATATAGTGACATCCAAAGCACTGCTACCTGCTCAAATGGCCCCTGAATCCATGATCCCCTGCAGATCAACTGGGATGAGTATGGGCATGGAAATATTTACTGCACCACTGTAAATACCTTGGCTGGCAGGAGCTAACAGGGCTGTTACCATGGTTGTAATGAAGAGTTAGTAACAGGCTTTTGATAAGAGGGAAGAAAAGGTCAAATAAGATGACCTTTGTTTGATACAATCCCATAGAAGCATCCTCTGCAACCCAAGAGTACCCTACATACTTTTTCAGCGTTGTATAGATCTACTAAATTAATCCAGTACTGATGGTCTAGATGAACCCTTGAACTTAATTCAGTTGTTTCTAGACTGAGGAAACAGGAAAAGAAAGGCCCATATACAAGGTCTACTTGACTTTTCTCCATCGCTACTAATAGTGGTGAATGAGTATATAGAGGGTGTGCCAAACAATTATGTTGTATGTAAATAATGTCTTCTCTTAATACTCTGGAATTAGTAGGTAAACAAACAAAAAAAGTGGGATTTTTTTGAAATTAATGTAGTGATTCCAGTATTCCCCATGATTTTATTTTTAAATGTATTTGGTCAGCTGGTTTGATTAGCCCTTGGACTATGTCCTCAGACTCCCTTTCTTACGCTTTAGGAAATTATTCTAATACGTGTTACTAGCTATTTTAACTTGTTATTTTACTGTGAACAAAACAGGGCTAGAGAAAACCAGAATTATCAATTTACTTCATGTGAAGCTGGTAATGCCCAAGGGATAAAACACTGGAAAAGGATTCTGAGATTTATCATACTAAAGCCAGGATCCATCCTTTTATCAATGCTAAATTTTTTTTTCATTGTGCATAATGCAGCTTCACAAATTTGTATTACTTTTTCAAGCTTGTTGGCCAGTAGCTGCTGAAACTAATAGAAAAATTCATGCTTTCATTTCAAAAATGGCACACTGGGGGTTGGGGGGGAATATATTTACCCACAAGAATGTTCATTTTTGAAGGAAAAATGACACTTTACAGAAGAGCATTTTGGGGGGAAATACATATGTTTATCTCTGTGTTTGCTGAAAATAAACAGACAGAAGGATTTTCCTGACAGAAGTTGCCTTTACTGGCAATGAGCTGTGGACTAGAAAAGCTCTGCTGGGTTGTAAGCTGGCAGCTGGGAAAGTTCTTATGTTCTTCTGCCTTCGTGGCTTTCATCAGTAGAGACATGAAGGGTGGCATTTTAAGGTTGCAGCTCACCAGGAGACTATGTACCAAGTTGGGAATAATACCCTCTAGACAGGCAAAGCGGTGAGATTTATATGAGGAATTTCAAAGCACGCAATTGAAAACTACGTGTAGGTAATTTTTGCTAGGCAGATGTTTCCTTACTGGCCTGAGACACTGCATTTTAAAATGTTTCAGGCTGTTTGGCCAGTAAATTATTTAATGGAACAAACACTTAATCCTCAGTGTCCTGTCCTTGACTCTGGCTCTGCTTTTCCAGCTTGTACTTACTCTAGAGCAAATGTTTCGGCTGACAAATTCACAGTGATTTTTCATGTTGTTGGAGTGGTCTGGCACATTTCATCAAGGAAAACAAATCTTGATATCAAAAGGGGAATATTCACCTAAGGAGAAACTGAATAAAGGCTGGCTATTTGGTGTACCTTCCATCAGAAGAAGAAACTCAACCTTATGTGTAAATCTTGAAATATTGTATTGATTTCAAATAGAAAGAAAAAAATATCTTGTTAATAAGAAAGAGCATATTGTAAGCTCCTGACAAGTATGTAAAAGCCTGTATATTTGTACTGCATAAGCAGAGCTGGAACCAAACAATGAAAATAGACTATCAGGAAACTTCCAGTAGTTGAAACTCATTCCAGAAACCCTCATCATGGACAAATTAGATGGTATTGCCAACCAGCTGCTTATACTTCTTTTTTTTTTTTTTTTTTTTTTTTTTTAATATGTTATTGTAAGATGTAGAGGGCCTGGCACCCTGGCTTAGATGTAAACACTGTGTAAGATCCTGCCCCATCTCAGATAAGTTTATAGTGTCCCCAGGACAGATTGCAACAGAGCTGGCACTAGACCCCAAGTCATGTCCAGACATTTTTGCCTGGTTGTAAAAAGGATTCCAGACTGACTGTAGCTTTTTTTGACACTAACTGGAAGTATCACCAGCATGCAAGTATTTCTTCTTTCTGCTGCTCTTCTGATGAAAGGATTTCCCATTTCAGGTTTTAGTCGAGTAGGGAGTAAAATATCTGTTTTTAATGAGCAGGGAGAGCTGACGTGAAGAACGGTCATCAACTGGGGCATCAGGTGTGACCCTTTTGGGAGATGGGTTCCTCTGTGACTAAGAGCTCATCACACACAAGCTGTCTGTGCATTGGTGCTGTTGCTGTTAACTGTGATAGCGTAAGAGTAACAGGAGACATGGCCCTGAGGTGCTTCCTAGCAGTAGGTCTGCTCCATAATAAATTGATAGGAGGGGACAAAACCAAGCGCGTACAGCCCAGCCTTAGGTTAGCATGATGATACTCTGAGTGGAAAACCAGTCCTGGGGAGTTTAGTTGTATGAGAGTGGTACCCAGCCCTCACACGGAAATAATTTCCAATGCTTACCTGCGAGCCCCTCTGCGGGGTGGGTGAAGTCAAATATTACACTTTAAAAGACAATTACGTGTCCTTCACTTCCTCAAGCCCCTCAAAAGCCAAATAGTGCTATCTAATCTAAACCACCCCCGCTCTTCTCCATCCCCTCAGACACATGCTGCACATTACATTTCTGCAGAAATTCATTGCAGTCTGGTTCAGCAATCCCTTTGAAGTCCTTGGGAGCTTATCTGTACTCCAGCAAGCAAGGGTGTGTCTCCCAGCCAGCTTGCAGGCGACCGTAAAACAGAAATTTATCCCAGAGGCCACAGGTGCCTCTTTGGGGATTTTTTTTTTTATTTTTTTTTTTTTCTGAGTATCAAGAAAAGTCCAGAAGTTAACCCAGAATAAAGGACTGTATCTTGAGGGTCTTGCTTGATCTGAGGTGCTGTGGAGTGGTAGTGGGAATGTAGTGTGGGACACATCACAGGGTCTTGTGGGCATGGTCCACAAGAGCTTATAAAAATAAAACCTTCAAGAACCCCCTGAAAATGGTCATAGCTGCTTTTTCAGTACATTTGAGCAGGCAGAGGCAAAGCAGGACTGGCAGGAGGCATCTGGCTGTCTCCCCACCTAATTCCAGTAAATCCCAGCGTTTCAGAGGACTGTAACCCCTCAGGTGCACCCACCAGCATCAATCTATTTCTGCTCAGCTCTGCCTCTGCTCTCCAGAAGGTGTTCAGACCCCGCTCCCCCTGTCCCTACCCCCAGGGTCCCACATCCATCAACATTCTCACCCCCTTTCCCAGTAATCATGAATGTCTTCCTTAAAAAAGCTGGAAATGGTTTTACTGCCACAGGACAGAAGAAAAAAAATAGTCTAACATTAATCCTGAGACCAAAAAAAAAAGCAAAAAAAAAAAAAGCTGAGCAAGTATTTATGTTGATTTAAGGCTGTTCTTGTAACATTCTTGAAACTACTGAGGTTATCTTGTAATCCATCTGAATTGCAGCTTGCGGCATTTTGAGCTAATTTTCAATTGTGCTGTGTTTAACTATTCTTTACCTCCTTCTGCCTCCCAGTATATGTGGAAAAACATACATCAGGTCTTGGAACCTCTAAATGATGGCCTCTGAGGTGTCTCTGCATCAGAAAATGGAGGAAGAGCATTCCTTGAAAAATTTTGGGGGCTGATGCGACTTTTGACTCTGCTGAAAGGCACGTTTACAGCGCTGGGTTTGGCTGGAGGAGGGTTCTGCTGAGCCTCTCTCTGTTTATTTTCTGAAAGGTTTGAGTGAATGCACATCTCTATAGATGTTTAGAGAGCAGCAGCGCTGGAGATGAGGTTTATTTATTCGCAAGATATGTATCATGCAAACAGCTGTGAACTGCTTCTCCTCACTGCTCTGTTGATGCAATTCGGCTCCCACCCCCGCGGACCACCCGATCCGAGGTCTGCATCGCCTGGAGATTGCTGTCTCTTCCCCAGAAAGTATCATACTGTTAGCCTTACCAGCTCTTGGAGCTGGAGGTCGGTGCAGAAGGCTGAAAAGTGGTTGAGAAGCTGGACATGAGCTGGCAATGTGCGTTTGCTGCCCAGAAGACCAATTCTATCTTGATTTGCATCAGGAGAAGAGTGGCCAGAAGGTCAAGGCAGGTGATTCTGCCCCTCTACTCCACTCTGGTGAGATGTCACCTGTAGCACTGTGTTCAGCTCTGGGGCACCCAGCATAAGACAGACATGGACCTATTGGAGTGGGTACAGAGAAGGGCCATGAAGATGATCAGAGGGCTGGAGCACCTCTGCTATAAAGACAGATAATTGGGGTTGTTCAGCTGGGAGAAGAGAAGGCTCTGTAGAGACCATACAGCAGCCTCACAGTACTTAAAGGGGGCCTATAAGATATCTGGTAAAGGACTTTTTACAAGGGCATGGAGTGATAGGACAAGGGATAATGGCATTAAACTGGAAGAGGATAGATCTAGATGAGGAAGAAGTTCTTTACTGTGAGGGTGGTGAGACACTAGAACAGGTCACCTAGAGAAGCTGTGGATGTCCCAGGTATGAAAGTTCTCAAGGCCAGGCTGGACAGGGCTTTGATCAACTTGGTCTGATGGAAGGTGTCCCTGCCCAAGGCAGAGGAGTTGGAACTAGATGATCTTTAAAGTCCCTTCCAACCCAAACCATTCTGATTCTAACATGGACACAGGGAGTTTGGAGGACTCTTTTTCTCTGGTGGAGTTAATTTCCTTCTTCCACCATTCTTTCCATTAAGACAAGAGTTCCAAATAGGTGACGGATTTGTCAGATTTTTTGTATGCAAGTCGCATGAAGGTATTTTCCCCTGGGCCCATTTGGTGATGGTCTTGGCATTGAAGAAAAGGAAGCCTCAGCGCTAAACCCCGTATCCGACATATCCAAAGACCAGAGAGATTATCCTGGAGGACAAAGCAACTGAATGTCTCTAACCAGACAGAATCTCAGCATGATTTTCCTCTGGGATCTTCTGCAAGTCATTTCCCGAGGAATGTGGGGGTTAACCCCATTTTTCACATCCCTTTGGAAAACCTCCTGGTCTGCTCCTTACTCCTCAAACCAGCAAAAACCAGGGGTCTGAGGCAGGCCAGGGGATGTGCAGGGAAACCTTCTATTTCCACATCATGTCCTGGCTTCATGACAGTTTTACTGAGAGCACCTTCCTTCTGTCCTTCAGCTTCTTTCCCTTTTGTCCCTTCTTCTGCCTCTCCCCATCCCAGGGGACCCGCTGACCCTTGGGCCCCACTGTGGCATGAGAGACCAATTGCTTGTAGTTCCAGCTGCCTGTTTGTTTGTGGACACGGGGTTAACCAGTGTATTATTCCTTATCTCTAAGTGATGTTTTTCCTGTTGAGCACAATTACAAATGCAGCCTCTTTGCTTTTAGCTCATTTTTTTACCTCTTGCTTCCCCCTCCCCCCCCAACTCCCTCTTGGTTGTACGCTGGAGATCACAGTAGCTTCTGTTTAAAAAGTTTCAGCTTCTCTGTTCTCCAGAATTTAACTGGGAGCCTGTTGCTACACGCTGAGCAGGGTGGGACTGATGATTCCTTTTTTTTTTTTCCCCTCAGAAAGTAGATTGCTGGATGTAAGGCTTCAGGTAATAAAATTTACAGGATAAAAAAATGCCTTGTATATTTTTAACATTGAGCTACCTCACTGGCTACCTCAGTATTTCACCCTTTGCATGCTGTAGAAAGCTCTCATTAGTGCTGATGTTTTCTGTAACCAAGGGTTCAATTTTTCTCCAGTTCCTGACTACTAACTCACTTTTCTCATCCTCTGCGGTGAAAATGAACCTCATTGCTTTCACATTCATTGCTGAATTGGTCTTATTTGCATGTAGTGATGCTGAATATCCAAGTAGACTTCTTTTGGGAGATTAATCATCTGTCGCTGATCATCCTTACAGCCCTTTCCAAAGGACTTGCAATACTTTGTGAGCCATCCAGCCTGGGGAGGTGGGGAGATGAGATGGATTGTAAGAGGCCATCTCTTGCAAGCCCCTTATGTCTCAGGGTCCTGTGTGTCCCCAGCCAGAAGCCAGGGCTGCTGGTCTGTGCCCAGGGTGAGGAGCACTGCATGGGACAGAGGACAGCACAGCAGGCCACCCCTGTCCTCCCGCACACGCCGCTTCCTCACAGGAAGCATCGTGGGGGATCTGCTGGGATGTTTTGCTTTTTTTATTTTGCCTGTGTTTATGCTCTTAGGACCTGATCTTCCCAAACAGCCGAGGGCTGGGGCCAGGAAGCACTACTTCTCCTTGTGCACAGCCAGCTGGAAGGCAGCATCAAGCAAGATCACCAAGCACTCAGCGCTCGCTCAACACTTCATGGCCGAGGGGAAAACGTGTGCTGCAAGGTGGGATAAGCTCCGTGCTGGCTTCACTGGCATCTGGTCAAATCGCTGTTGGCCAAGATGTGTGATCTGGGACACAGCCATCACCTTTCTGTGGCAGGGCTCAACTGGAAGCACCATGTGGTTTACTCAGTCTCTAAACTTTCATGCAGCTCATTCTCAGTCTTTGCACTCACAGTTATTTCAGACTCAATGAGCGACATCTCTGAGACTTTATAAACCTTGCTTATAACATTCCTCTTGCCCAAAACGCTCATGTTACCTGCTCATCAAATGCAAGGTGGTCAGATAATCAAGTCTTGTCAGCTCTACATGGCTCTCCTTGGCAAATTAGAGGAGCACCACCTCTAGCTAACATTAACAACCAGCAAAAGCATTTGTGCACATCCACACAGACCTGCTGTATTCCTCCCACTAGAGGACAGTAGCTGGTGTATGCAGGCATCGGTAGCATTTTACAACAGAAGCAAGAATAAAACAGCCCTACCCTTCCTGTAGAAACATGTTCCTTTCTAGTGGTTTTCACATAATGAATCCCAGTGAATATTTAACTAAGTATCCCCTATAATCAAGTTTCTGGCCTCCTTACTTTTATGCACAATGTAAAACATTTCCTGATCCATTGCGTTCAACAGCTCTGGGAGTCTCCAGCAGTATCTGTTTGTCTGCTCAGTTGGCATCAGAACTGCTGCACAGTTGTTATTGGGTTTTTCTCATCCAGCAACCGCTGATATGACCTTTGGTATCCTTTAAGAGATGGAATGGATCTTTAGAACATCAACGTGGCCATCTAAATCAAAAGCAGGCCTTCTCTTCAAGCCCTGAAATGTTGCTGTATATGCATGCATATATGAATATTCAGTGATAGGTGGATGAATATTCAGTAATGCAAGTCTAGATTTCATGCAAACTGAGCTTCCCTGTAACCCTCCCTTTAAAAGACAACAAAATGAAGGAGAAAACCGTTTCTGGGTCTGTGTGAGCAGGGAAAGAGAACGATTTGGATCTCTGTGGTGAATTTTCTTTGGTAAACCTATGACTTTTATTTAAGGAATTCCACATGCCTGTATCAAATAGCAAATCCCTTTTTGTGCTCAGGCTTTACCTGCCTGACCATAACCTTTCCATTCCAGTTTTTGGACTGCAGCTTCTGAACGTGGTTACAGAGTTAACAAATGAGGGCTGTTAAACCTTGGTGCATCCCTGTTTACATGGAGGCTTTCTCAGGCAGGTCACTGGCTTCTCTCCAAGACAATCCAGTTCCTCAAGTGAAATCATGGGTACCTTAATCACCTGGCAAAGTGAAGGAGAAGGAGGTCATCTTACACTGGAGACTGGCTCTAATAAAAGACATGTCTTTCACTGAGAGAGACACACAAGAAGAAGCAAATTCCTGTGAAAACCATTGTAGGAGATAAAGTAGTGAAATTATGTACAAAGGACAGGGAGAGAAGAGAGTATGAACTGCTTGGGGAATGATGACTTAAAGATGTTTGAGGGATGAGAAGAACGAGGCAGGGAAACAGTTGTAGGCATTTAGTACTTTATTACCCAGGGTTGTGGAAAGTAAGGAAAAAAATGCTTTTATTTTATTTTTTTGAACTGCTACAGAGTGACTGTGCCTGTTTGTGCCTGCAGCTGGGCCTCTGAAAACGTGAACTGGAAACACAGAGCTTGGCACTGCAGCGAAGGATGTGGGAAGCAGAAGGGGTCTGCAGGGATTCGATGGTGAGGGACAGCTGGGTCACAGGACCCTGCCCAGAAAGAACAGAGTGACTACACTGTGGATCCCTGCCATGTAGTTTTGTGCCCCTTCCAGGGTTTATACTGTAACATGAGCCCTGGAGTTCACACTTTCTCCTCTGAGGTTGTGCCTGAAAAGTCAGAACACGATTCCTGAACCCTGTGGTGTCACCAGAGAAGAATCTGATCTGATGTAACATTGCAGGGGAAGCTGCCACAACCACCAGTTGGTCTAGTTAGACAACAGAGCTTCAGTGAAACAAACCACCGTGTATTGATCAACTGGAAACAGAAATAAGAAGTGCATGGGCCAACAAGTCAACTATATCCAAAATCTGTAGTAGAAAGACAAATTGTCTTTGCAGCCTTTGTCTTCTCATTTTTATAAGTCTGGCTCTGTCTTGCTGTGCCCTGCTCGGTACTGAAAAAGGCATTTATTCACATGGTTCCTCTGAGGCCTGCTTTAGGGGAGCTCAGTTAAAAGATCTTCTCCAATGGATGCTGCTTTCCACTCTTTTAGAAAAGAGACCACTCCCCAAGAGCCAGAGGTGTTCTACTAGGACAGCGTGTGACAAATTCTTCATGAGAGAATACATAATAAATTGAGGATTTTCTTTTATTTTGATTATTTAGTATTCAATATTTGTATTATGGAAGTGCTTGGAGGTTCCAGCTGAGATCAGTGTCCTATTGTTCTAAGCCATGCATAAAAACATGGTTGGAGATGAGGAGCTTACCATCTAAATAGATGAACTGGATAAAGGGTGGGAGACAGGAAGCGTCTATTATTCTCATTTCATAGCTGGAGAGATTGGACACAGACAAATTAAGCTGCTTTCCCAGGATTGCGTAGGAAAGGCGATGTAGAAAGGCAGAAAGCATCACATGTCCAGTATCCCAGTGTAATACTCTGCTCATAACACACCACATTTCCTGTTTAAATATATCCTGAAACAGTGTAATAATAACAACAAATATTTTTTGAATCTTTTCCTTAAGGCATACAAAATGAGAGGAACACCAGAAAGGTTACATGGCTACAAGGCATAACAATCTGGAGGGAGTGTCGATACTCAAATGTCATTACAAGACTTTGACACAATAGTAGGGAAAATAATATCTTTTTTTCTGACTGCTTGGCCTTACTGCCTGAAGAAGTATCTCTTAGAAGATTCTTCTGTGTAAAATGCAGAGAGGCATTAAAAATTAATAGGCAAAAGCAATTAATTCTCCACTTTCTGTAGTTTAACCAAAATGAAGTTTTTTGTTAATAAACACCCAGTAAAACTATCCCATTACAGGCCAGGAAGTGCAGCCCTCATTCCAATATACATTTTGCTGCAAAGGTAGCCCATCTGCTTCACACTTTTACATATAATTGTTGGATCTACTGGCATTAAAATAAAGACATTCTTACCTCAGTTTTTCAGTTTAGCAGCATCTTGAAGTAATACACGGTGAGGAATAGTGATGGAAATCTCTCAGTAGCAGTTTTTATGTTAGAAAGGGTTCGTGTTTATATGACTATGAAGTGGCTTTCCCTTAACACACTAACAAATACATAGAGCAACTTTGCCCATCTTTGAAATGAAAAGATTTTCAAAAGTGGGTTCCTATGTTTTGCATCTTTGGCAAAGAAAAGTTCAAAGCTACCAGGAAAGGGAGCTGTAAATACTTTGAAAACCAGGTAAATATTTCAGCTGTCAGAGTTTGGGTTTAGGCACTTCACTTTAAAAGAACTTAAAAAAAGTCTTGGATGAGTACTGAATTCTACCCAGCGTGGTCAAGCAAAAAATTTGGACAGGACAGCTTGAGTAACAGGGAAGAACAGTTGCTTCCCATTGTCTTTGGTGGAAAAGCGAAACCCTCGGCGATGTGCATGACTGAATTAGGATCTAGAAGTTCTCTCCACA
This sequence comes from Megaceryle maxima, assembly GCA_024605025.1. Classification (NCBI taxonomy): domain Eukaryota; kingdom Metazoa; phylum Chordata; class Aves; order Coraciiformes; family Cerylidae; genus Megaceryle; species Megaceryle maxima. The sequence goes on from JANHGN010012704.1 coordinate 154,777, forward strand.
TACTTTTCTAAAACTTTAATGTGTGGGGTTTTTTTCTTCTTCTAATTTATTTAATTTTCTGTATTCCTGGTTTAATCAGATAGAAAGGTGACATGTAAGCAGGCCCAGCACCTGGTGAATAGATTAGTACTGGAGAATTTGCTTCCCTCAGGTCCCCATGGCCTCCCTTGCCATCTGTCTGAAATGTGGCATGAGCTGGGGCTTATTCCTCACTGGGCCACCACAGAGGAGCTGCTTACCAGGGAGCCCTGACTACACTCATATCTCCAGCACTTAAAGGAAATGTCAGAGATTCTGTAAGGATTAGAACTGAGGAGTGTTCAGAAGCTCTGTGTTATGTTTTTTTCTAAGGTGACTTTTCGCATATTACTCAAAGGCATTAGTTGCCTATCTCACCTCATGTCTTCATAGACATGAACTCTTTGTCTTCTGCTTAACCTTCTACCTTCATCCCTAAAAGCCCTTGAGCTGGACTTTTGTGGATGCAACCAAGGAGCAGCCTGAAGTCAGGTACATCTTCACCTTATCCTGCCAGGTAAAGGAGATGCCAGGTGGAAATGAATTGATCTCCTTATCTCTGTCTGCTCTTCGGTGGGGATTTGGCTGAGCCCAGCTGTGCCTTCCCTGCAGCTGTAGCCCTGCACTCAGACTGTACCCCTGTTGAACATTAACTGTATCCCTGCCTGGGTGCGGAGGGGGAACCAGGGTCCAGCTGACAGCAGTGACAAAGAGCTGGCAGGGCTGAAAGATTCAATTTAACTTTCTTTCTCCTCCCCCGCTTCCATATGTGAGGGGGGACAGCACTGTTCCTGCTTTTGAAACTTGTGGTGCAAAGGAGCATTGGTGTCCTCATTTTCCTTCCTCCCTATTGATGTATCATTGCCAGGATGAAAAAGGACGTCTCAAGAGCTTTTGAGAAAATGGGTGACTACTCAAGACATTTTATAAAGGAGGAAGAATGGGAAAGAAAATAGGACTCGGTAGGGGGTAGAAGGAGCCTGAATGCGTGCCTTGTCTGTCTATTCTTTCGCTTGAAACCTGGAGCTGTTGTTCCTATTTCAGTTCAAACTGTCACCTTTAGTTCATGATGGCTTTACTGCCCTTGCTCCTGAACCTCAACAGATTGGGGCTTATTTACCTATTCACACTCTGCTGTGGAACCTCATTAATAGGCTTATTAGCCACACCATTCACGTGCAGGAGGGCTCACAGAAAAGATCCCAGCCACTTTGAGAGGAGGAGGAAAAAACTGTAAAGAGATTATGCTCTCATTCAGCAGCCTAACTGCTATGAAAGGCTCCCTGGGCCCACTGAGATCTCTTGAAGCCTAAATATGATGACAGAATTGATCCCACCTCCCCCCTTTTAATTCCAAACATGCTTCTGCTTTTCTCAGATTGAGGAGCTGGGCTGTTGTGGGCCACTTTAGGAGAATGTGGCTCATTTAAGAGAAAAGGCTGCTATTGATAGACTGCTATCTTTTCATCCCCAAAAAGAATAAATTCTGCCAAGTGCTTCCAGACATTGGAAATAGGTGTTCTGATTTGTCATTTTTAGTGGAATGCTTCCTTTTCTTTCAGAGTATGCAAAGATATCGATGAATGGGGAAAGGTATTGCAGCTTCCTGTGCCGGACAATAATTTATGTGAGAATGCGTTAACAATGTTTTCAATGGGCGATGGACATGCTCAGAGCTGGGAAAATTGGATCTTGACTGTGACATCTCAGCTTCTCAATTAGAACATTCAGATGTCTGATGCTTTAGGAACAACAACAAAATAATAATAAAAAATAAACCCGTGTTTCTAATCAATTACAAATTTGCCGGCCATCTCTCATAAAGCCTTCATTACCGCTGGCGATGGTGGGAAAGTACTTTCTAGGAGGTAAGTGCATATTCTACAGGAAATGTTTTTTCCAAGTTTTCAGCGTCTGGAAGTATGTAAATATAGTCACACTATGCTGTGCAGCCACAGTCCTTGAAAAGCCCCTTGATCAATATTGCATGCAACATATCAAATGTACGGTAGGGCTATGCTTAAATAAAGTAACGTTAAATTGATCACCACTGTTTTAATTTGAGGCAACCACCACTTATTGATTTTGTTGTCAAGCTGATCCTACAAAGCAAGCATTACATGAACTCTGTATTAACAACCTTTTGGTTAATGGTATCTGAAGAAAATATCTTATTAGGCAAGTACCAGGTTAAGTTATGCTGAATTTTGAATACCCATATTATGCAGTTTTTAATCTGTGTGTCCAGGAAAATGATGTTTGCAAAACTATTCCACACCTTTTTCCCTGTTCGGGCACCACACACAGAGCGATTAAAGGCGCATTGTCAGACAAATTCACAAGGCAGTTGAAATCAGGCTTTGAACTGAAAGGCTACTAAACTGAGGGCGATTTTTTTTGAGTGGGTGTTATCCAGTCATCCACTCTAGCTGGAACAGGCCACGGGCCAACCACAGCTTCTGAGCCAAAAAAACTTCTGGAGTGGTTTTCGGGTAAAGTTGTTGAGCTGGTACTATTTTTTTGTGTGTGTGTGTGAGGATTTTGATGTCGCCCAGCATCACCCTGCTGTGGGGAGGGAACCAGAGGCCCAGGGAGGGGGCACCAAGCCGGGATGGCGGTGCAACGGACCAGGTCCAAACCACCCCGGCGGGACGTGCCGCGCTCCCCGTCTTTTCAGCTCGTTAGAAAACTTTTAGCAGAGCAACGCAAGCGGAGCTGTGCGGGATTCCCTCAGCTCAAGCCCTCTGACCGCTGCGGGATGCGCTTCCCCGCTCCCTTGGGGACGCGGCGGACGGAGCGGGGGGAACTCTTGCTCCCCTCTTGCCCCTCTGTAACGCTGCGGCCACCTCTCCGCTTCGGCCCTGTTGAACCAACCCGCCGGGGAAGCAGCCCCGACCCCCAGCTAGGGTGGCGGTGGTCTCGCAGCCGGGGTCTCGCCGGGCCGGGCAGAGCCGGGCGGCGGGGGAAGGGGCTCCGCTCCGCGGCCGCCGCGATTGGCAGAGCCGAGCAGCGCCGTCCAGGAAACGGCTCGGGTTGCAGCGGGGGGAGTGACCAGGGGAGGGAGGAAGGGAGCCGGAGGAGTGCGCCCAGAGCGAGAGGAGGGGGGAAGAGGGTGGGGGGGGTAAAAAAAAAAAAAAAAAACCAACCCACCTACCCACCCACTGGAGGGGGGTTGTCGGCTTGACAAAGCTGCGGCGGCTCGGGGAGGGCGGCTGGATGGAGCGGAGCGGGACCCGCGGCGCTCTGCTCGGCGATGCCCGCGCGGGGGAGGAGGCTGCTGGCGCCGGGCACGGCGGGCTCGCCCCTCTGAGGCGGTAGCCGCTGCTAGCCGAGCGAGGGGACGGCGACGGGACGGGACGCTGGGCCGGCTCCTGCCTCGCCGGCTCCTGCCTCGCCTCGCCTCCCTCCTGCCTCCCCCAGCTGCCTCCCGCGGGGGATGCGCCCCGCTGCGCCGCTGCGGGTTTGCCAGCCGGCCCCGCCGGGGCTGCCCGCGGAGTGACCGCAGACGCCGAGGAGTTTTCTCCCCGTCCCGGGGCGCCGCTGCTCGACACCGCGCCTCAGCCCGCCTGTTGCGGGGGAGCGGACCCTTCTCGCGGAGCTTTCGTACTGCAGGTAAGGGTACGGGGCTGGGCTGGCCGGGGGAGTGGGGCGGAGGGAAGGCGCAGAGCCCGAAAAAGCGAGGCGGTTGTGAGTTGGTGAAGGGCTGGGAGTCCCGGTGCTTCCCCGGCGCCGTGTTCCGGCTCACCGCAGCGCTCCGGCTCCCGGAGCGGGGCCTCGCACCTGGTGCTCGCCGGCACCGGGGCGGGCTGTGCCGGTGCGGGGCTCGGGCAGCCCCCGGGGCGGGATGTTCCCCCGCTGCTCCCCGATGGGGCTGCGGGTCGGTCTTTCTGTCTCTCGATCGTTTTTGCGTACCCGCGGGCTGGGGGAAGTCCGAGCAACACGGCTGGGTCTGTGCCTGGTCCGGTCGTGGGATGCAGGGAAATCTTTTGGGGATGGTTTCCAGCGGTGACAGCGGGGGATGAGAGAGGGAGGCACAGCCTCCGGGGAGCATTGCCCCGCTTCGGAGGCCGGCACCGCCCCGACGTGCCGCCCGGAGGACCCGAGAAGCGGGAGGTCCTCCCCCGCCGTGCCCGCCGCGGTGCTCGGGGCAGCGGGACCGACGGTACATAACTGCCCCCGTCCGAGATAAGGGGGAAAATAAATCCTCAATGAAATATATATATTTAAATGCAAAACGGCCCGTTCTAACAGGGACCCATTATGCGTTTGGTGTGAAACGCTATCAACATTTAAAACTTCATTGTCTCCTTTGTACCAAATCCCTGTAAATCTTCCACTAGCCTTTGCTCATTTTCATCTGAAAAGCCTGTTTGGGCTGAATAGACAGCAATCAGCAGCCTCTGGACTTCTCTCTCTCTCTGGAATGTCAATTAAAATGCAGATTTTTTTTTTTTTTTTAATTTTTTTTTTAAAATTTCTTCCT
>JANHGN010012705.1:0-38497 GCA_024605025.1 Megaceryle maxima
GGGGGAGGGTGCGGGGGGAACAGAAGGGGCACTATTTTGGATGATCTAGTAGAAAGGAATACATCTCTTCTCTGTTCCAGCAGTGATTAACCCTTATCTCAACTGGCTGCTCCCTTCAGACAGAGCTCCCTTCGTCCTCCATGAGCATTTAGCCTGAACTCAGTGGAAACAGTCCCACTGCTTACACAGATATGCACACACTGCAGTGAGCACTTGATTAACCTGTGAGATGGTTGTATCCTGTCTGACACTGTGGCTTCACATTTTGAGGCATTTAGAGGTGGTGCTAACTTACCTCCTCCTTTATCCTGGTTCCTCATTTCTCCCCTTTAGTGACAGAAGGCCCTCTTGTCTATGCATCACAAAATATTTTATGACATTTTTAGACCTGAATAAGCTGCCCAATGAGATCTAGAGCTACAAACCTTCTATTTGTTGCAGTGGCAAAATGGAGGTTGCAAAGGAGGGGCGGTTAGAAAGCCATAGCAGACTAAACACTGTAAAGTGACAATGCCACCAAGAAAAGAGTGGCAGTTGCCCTTTCACAAAACTCTTTGTTGCTATGAATAGGATCTTTTATTTTAAAGTCTAATTGCAAGTGAGAAATAAGGGATTACTAAGGCTTGTCCATGTTCTTTTCCTCCTGTGTAAACAGAAAGCAAGCATTTGTACACTTTACATATGTAGTATATGAACAAAAGACCCAGTCATCAGCAGTGTGCCTCCCGAATGTGCACCAGGAAGAAAGGCCTGTCAAAATAATTGCACCTTTTGTAATATACTTACTGTACTGTGCTATCATCCAGAGTAGAAATGCTTCCAGGAGATGAGCAGGATATATGACAGCCAAGCACAGCTAGAGGGGAGAGCGATCTCAGAGAAACAACTCTGGAAAAGAAAATGCAAAGGAAAAATAGGCAGCTAGCATGAAGTGGAAGTGAAGTGAATATCTTGTTGGTGAACAAAGTGATCACAACACCTTCTGTCTAGAGACTGCCAAAGCACAGGTGGGGGGCAGGGACCTGAAGAGTTAGAAACACATTCCTAAAGATGCAATTTGGAGTGAACAGCAGCAAGAACGCTGCAGAAGACAGTAGGTGCATTGTATTGTGTCTGGCAGTAACATTATTTCATAGGGGCAAAATAAGTGCAGGAGCATAAACATTTGCAAACCATCTACTTTACTAGCAATTCATAGGGAGAATTTGCAGAGTGCTTAATGCTTCCACAGCCTGGCCCAGGGGGACTGAGGTGTTCATGCATATTTTAATGAGGACAGGCCAAAAAGGGAATTATCCAGTCTCTCCCAGCTGCAGAGTTTCATCATTGTGTGAGAGCTGTTGGCCACTTGGGTTCTGCTTGTCCTGGAGCACAGGTAAACTACAGGTGTCTAAATGTAGAGAGCAATTCAGCCTACTCTCTGCCATCTAGAACCAGCTGGTGCTCCTGTGTGGGTCTGCTCAGTTTCCTAGAGGCATAACAACTCCTAAAAGCCAGATACATAAATTGATCCCAAGGAATCTTGGTTCAAAGTGAGGGTGTGGAGGCATTCAGCTGGCAATCAGTCACTACGAAGTACTGAGTTCAGTATTAGGCAGATCAGTCAGCATCACTTCTCTTTAAAAAAGTGCAGCTGGAGCAGAACACAATAGTCTAGCTCAGAGCAAGCAGAGTTTCCCTCCATTCTCTCCTGAAGAGCTTAAAGCCAACATGACCACCTCCCAGTGCAGTGTCCTCTTCCCCTGCTAAGGTCTGAAGCAGTGACACCCTTCTCCCTGCAAGAGCCATTTTTCTCTGCAGCATGCAGTACACAGCCAAGGGGATCATAGAGAGAACAAGCAACAGGAGAAACCCTGTCTAGCTAGTGTTTATCTGATTTAAAATGCATAGGCAATCTCTGTGGCAGGGTCCTGAGTGTGGTACAAGGCATTTTTAAATTCAGTCTTTAGAGGTCCCTACTTCTGATTTACAGATTACACTGAGCATTTAAGAATGTGCCTTAAGTGCTCTAAAATACATTAAGACCCAAACAAGTGCTCTTAAGACAGCATAATACGTGCATTTGGTGTCCAAAGATGGTAGTTGAGGGAAGCCTCGTATTTTTGTTTGCATATTTCCTGTGTATACTTCTTGTATCTAAGAAACAAATCAATTAGAGAGAAACTCAGACATGAAGGGAGTTACACTGTTAACTTCTTCATTTCGTTCTATCTCTCCATTTATTATTCATTATCTATCATTATCCATTATCTATCAATTATAGATAGACTGTGCATCTTTGAACCCATGCTTGCATTTATACACTTATATTGAATATATAGTCGTTAGAACATTCAATAACATGTAATTGCTTTTTACTGTGTATTCATTTGCCTTTTCTTCTAGATGGGAATTAGTATATGTGTTGTATTTGGCTCCAGTCCTTCAAACAGTTGTGCCCATGAATAACTTTACCTACATTAGGAGCTGCATGGATCACAGCTTCTCTCACCCACTGAATTCTATGAAGTTACTCATGCAGTTAAATTACTCATAAGCATATGTGATTGCTGGATCAGGGCCTCTCCATGAAAGTTTGATCTTTATAATTAATTTAAGACACCAATACCTTTTTTTTTTTTTTTTTTAATAAAGGAAGTAAACCCTTGGAAAGTTGTAATAAATTTTTAGAGCTGCACTTACTAGAGCAATAAAATGCACCTTGGTTTATTAATTAATAACTGTTTTTTAATTTGACACTCTAAAACCAAAATAACATGGACATATTAGTAAACCATATATTTACTATTTAATAATTTGATACAGTAAAGTAACCAATAGTGTTTCTTTAAACAGCATAACAAGGTAAGAACATTTTCTTAAATGCTATGTCAGCATAAGCTGACATTTTATGCTAGCCTGTTAGCCAACACATAAATACCTCAGGCTTTGATCCTAAAACCTGTGCCAATCTGCACACAACCCTGCTAAGTGTCCTGGAACTTAGAGGGCCTTAGAATGTAGAATGATCAGGGCCTTAGATCTGAAGAGCCACTAGGCTTAAAAGTGATGTTTTAAAATAATATTCTATTTTATTTTCCACTAGCGTCTCCTGCAACTCTTTTTGGACAGGACACTAGTTTAAGCACCTGTAAGAACTTGTGATTGATATATGATTTCTGGAAGGGAGCAATTTACCCTCTTAAAAAGAGTCCTCAGATTATTTTGTTCTAACTTTTACATCATCTTAATTTTGGCCATGAAAATATGAACCACATTTTTCTAGAGATTTCAAGCTATAACTAGGAGTAGAACGGGCAAGATCCGAGCCATGGAGCTCTTCCCTTCTGTAGGTCAGTTTAGCATCCTCACAGAGGCACATGGATGTTTTACTGTGTATTACAGCCCACCTCCAGGAGGTTGGTTCCTGGTCATCTACACATTGGTAATCCAAGTGCTTGCTCACATTTCTCTTGATCCTTGTGCCTGACCCATGCCCTGTCCCTTTCTTTCTCCCAGCCTGGGCATCACACTTGGTTTGATGGTTGTCTTAGTTTGATTTGGTTCTCCTTGGGGGATTTTACTGTTGCAACAGGCCATGGGCACTGCCTCTAAGTGTCTGTTCCCATCTGCAGCCCAGGCCTGGTGGGGTCTCCAGGGAAGCCTGACCATGACAATTCTCCTGCCGCTCCCTCCCCATTCAAGGGTCCCAGGTGCTTCTCTGACTATCTGGACAGTCTTACCATGTCCCCATGACATGTTGTGGGCACTAACCTTGTCCAGGTTGCACCCTCTGTCTCTGGTTTGTTTTCCATTCTTTCTCTCCATATCTTCCTATTCTTGCAATCATGCTCCTCTGCTGTCTGAATGCATTTGCATGCGGATGGCATTTGCCTCTGTTAGAGGGTGAAAGGGCTGGGGTCATGCTGCAGTGGCATGGCTTCTGCAGCACCAGACCTGGCTTTCTGTCTTTTCCACCTGCTCACTTTCAGCTTGGGAACCATTCAGTTTTCAAACATCTCTCACTGTGCTGTGCCAAACCTGGTGATACCTGCTCCCCCTGTCAGCTCCATTTCCACTCCTGAATTCTTAAAAGTACACTTCTGTCCCCGAAACAGATGTTCCCAGAACTCCTTTCTTTTTGCTCAGCTACAAAAGTGGTTCTGCTTTGCTGCCACCTCACTTGTGACACCAGCATCTCACACTAACACTTGACATGGATTTTACTGGGGTCTTTTGTGAATGACGTGGGCCTAGAAACCCTGCAGGAAAATCAGATGAAAACAAATGTTCACAGCTCTCTAGAAATTGGTGTCAGCTCCTTGATACAGAGAGTTTTACAGCTCTATAAATCAGGCTGAAAATGTAACCAGAAGCCCTGTTAGCTTTCTGTTTCTTTTAGCACATCCGTTTCTTGTAAAATTCCGATTAGAGGGACTGGTCTCTGTAGAAATCATTCACTCTGAACCCAACAGGGCTATAAATCAAAGCACTACAAATCACCACAATTTGCAGATTCTGGGTTCCATCATTTTATTGCTTTTGGAGAGCTTATATACACGTTTTTTGAGAATATTGACCTCTGCATCCTCTGTTGTATCTAGGATGGGGAGGAAAATAAAAACATTGCTGAAAACCAGGTATCTCTTTCATGTGACTACTAAACTATTTCTTTAAGGGATCAGGTCAAGAGTGCTTCCTCATACACAGAACCTCACTGAAATCAGTGAGACTACTCTCATAATTTGGGACTAGAAGCGCAACTATTTTCTTACGAAAGCTGCAGAAAAAGAGTAGAATTTTAAAAGTCTTTGTCAAAAAGGAAAAATGTGATTCAATTACTATTGTGTGAATAACACCATTTATGACTCCTCTGCCCCAGCCTGGGTTAGGTTGTACAAGATGATGATTATCTACTCCAGCAGGCAAATATTTCCTCATCTCCCTGACAAAGCCTTTCCCAACAAAATTTGCCCTCCCAGTGACAGTAAATTCTATCTAGTCTTGTAAACTCCAGCTAACCCTGAGCTGAGTCACACCGGCTTGTTCAGCAATGCATCAGATCCTGCAGTGGCCACAGCTGTGATTTGGTAAGTGATATGAAAGGGGAGTCACTGTATGAATGTTTTTAGAACATGCTTAATCATGAGCCAGGTTCTGTGCAGCACTCTGATGGGTTTGGAACCAGGTTCTGTGCAGCACTTTGATGGGTTCCAAGCCTGTAAGGATCTCTCATTTTTGCCTGCCTACTTCCTAAAGTCCAGTGGCATCAGCAGACTTGTAGCTTCTTAATGTAACAGATTTCTGTTCACCATCCAGTTCACCTCATTAGTCACAAAGTGCTGGGAGCTTCTGCAGATCTCAAAGATCAGGGAAAAAACAGCCATATAAGGAAAAATGCAGGTTGTGGGGGTTTTTTTTTGGGTGTGGGTTGTTTGTTTTTTGGGGTTTTTTGTTTGGGTTTTTTTTTTTTTCCCTATTAGACTTAGTATCATAGCAACAGTATGTCATTTATCAGGGATAAATTTAATACCTGTGGATTTTTAATTGTACTAAGTTGGTGTCTGAGAGCTCCAGTGGGGACCAGATACCTATGACACAAGATAATTATGCACCACAGAAGAAAAAAGTGGTCCTTTCCCATGTGAGCTCATAAGTCTTTGCATTGCCTTTATCAGAACAACTGTAAGTTTAGATTTCCACTTATTATATGAAGATAATATATACTGTAAGGAGAAAATTTTCAAAGGCATGGTGTGAGGCATCTTATACCCCTGACCCTCAGAGGGATCCTTAATACTTACTTGTCCATCATGCCTTTGAAAAAGACCACTCAGGTGCCTAAATGCTACAATCATATTTTTCAAAAGTTTCTTTAAGTACTGGAAAATACTCTCTATGTTTCAAAGTCACTGTTTTTGACACACTGAACTTTTTCATTCAGCCTAGTGCTTAAACAGATCCTTCATTTTTATTCTGTACTCTATAGAGATGATTAAAGTAACTAAATGGGAATCAGATAGTATTTTAAAGGCTGGTTTAAGATTCCTCTTTGCTCACTGTAGCTTAGTGTTACAGTAGGACACCATCTGCTGTCCAAGTGCAGTCCAGCTGCATCTGGCTCAGCGGCAGACTGCAATATCCTAGATATTAAAACAATGTGACTTGTCTTATCTGGCAATGCTTTCTCAGATTTGTGAGTCCGTGTTGTCCTTTCTTTAGGACAGCTGATTGAATTCCATCTTTTTTGCCCTTATTTGTTTGGAATACATAAAATATGGATTTCTTCACAAAGAAGAAGCAAAAATGCTGTGCAGGTACCCAGGCTGTTGAGAAATAAATGCTGTAAATGGAAATAAATAGCGATACTTCAAATTTTGCATTTGCAAATAAATTGTGCAGACATTGCTTGTTAGTCTACTTTAAGACTAGCATAGCACAGCCAGCCAAGTGAAAGCTATCTATCTGCAAGTATCCATTAAAGGTGCCTTTCCCATTCCTGTCCAGCTCTCAGGAAGGCACTGAAGCTTTCCTGGTATAACTGCCATTACTATTAATTATAATGGAGATTTTCCCATTCTGGCCACCTTACAGTTGGAAACTGAGATGAGACCATCCACTTAGTTTACACAAGTTGTTGAATTGATTGCCAGGTGGTAATGACTTTGGATTACTGTTAACATGCAGCAGGTGATCTCACTGTGGGAAACTCCATATTCCCTTACAGATCTCCTGCTTGTGCTAAATTAGTCTCAGGCTTTGAACATAGATTGTCAGGCCCGATTATACCTGTTGACAACCTATAAAAGATGTTTTGTTGCTTACATAATTTATATGTCTGCATTTCTTCTCTCTATTTCCTCCTAGGAAGAGCAAAATTTTCTTTAAAAAGGTTTATGTTTTCCTTTGTCTCAGAACTGTTTTTCTGCTCATGTTGCTCAAAACACCAGCACTACTGTAGAAGAAACTGTTGGGTTATCATATTGTATCAGAAATACAATGTAGCAGAGATGTCAGGGAAACTGGTAAGCTACAGTTTGAGTCAGCACAGTAAAGCTATGGCGAAGAATTGAAACCAGATATGGGGGAAAAGATAGTTGGTATCACTGAATGTAGACTAAGGGCCTCAATAGTGTCTGTGGGAGATCATATTCCTTAAATTCCTTTCTTAGGCTTACATAATTAGAGCTTTGGGTTAGCTGAAGTGACAAAGGTAAGAATTAAATTGCCTTTAATTCCTCAATTAAGCCAATGGGCAATTAGTGAGTGATTTTCATGCTACAATCTGGAGGCTCCTATATTTCTCTACTGCCTGTATAGGAAACCTCATTTTGATGATCTGGCTAGTGGGGATGAATCTAGGTCTCAGTGTGCAGTGTTCATAGCCACATCTGAGCTCCTAAGAAGCTATAGCTAATTAATATTTTGCTTATTTTTGAGAATCATCTAGATATTTTCTGTTGATAAAACACTCTTATGGGACAAAAGGCTTAGCTAAAGTAATAATCACCTCTTCCCTCTTCCACCTTCATGACTGTCTCCAGCAAGAGTGGCACATACAAAACAGGATGTGGAGCAATAGTTGATCAGAACTAAGCATTACCAACCCCAGTAGCTTTAGCTGTTGGTCTGGGAAAATACATACAGGACAAGTACTTTAATGTTTCTCATGTAATTTCTTTATATATTTGGGGCATTTATAAGAAGAGTTAAATTAAAAAGAAGGTTGAAATTGCTCAAGAAAGAAGTATACTAAAGCCTGAATAAAAATTTAGAAGCGAGAGAGAATGAAAAATGCTGTAAATGTTTTGCTGTATTTTTGCCTATGTATGTACGTCTGTTATAATATTTGGTATAATTAATGTCACTGAACAATTCCCATATTATTTGGGGACGAGCTGAGATAGATGAGTAATGATCACAATGCCCAGGTATGGTTTTTGGACTGAAACAGATTCTCTTGATTCAATGCTTGCTGTTGTTGGGGATGAAATCGATGAATGTATCTGTCAGAAAATATGCATTACTACTTTGGTTAAGAAGTTACAAATCATATGCCACCATTCCACTGACAACAAACAGAAAAATTCTATAAAGTACATAAAGGTCAATTCTGTAGCAGAGACTTCAATAAAATTATTGGATTCTTCTCTTTTTTACCATTTGCTCAACTTCACCATTAAAACCATTGTTCCTAGTACCAAGTATGAGTAGAGGACTTTCTGCCTGATGGATTTTCCTGATGTTATATCTGTGTTATATTTACAGACTTGAATGCAAAAGACAAACACATAAGTTTTCTGTGTGAGTCGTTTGCCATCTGCCTGCCATCCCCAGTCTCAAGTAGAGGAGGCTTCTGGAAGATGTCCTAGAGGCCTCAAACATGTCAAAGGTTCCTCAGTGAGGAAGGGGAAAAGTGCTTCTCTGTCTGCTGTGGGTAAAATCAGAAATTATTATCTTAAATTGCCCAATTCAGGTGGGATATTTGGGAAAAAAAAAAGTCTAATGGTAAAAACTGAAGAAAGACAGAAACAAATTACTAAGAAAACTGTACACAGTCTGTAATTAGAAAATCCTTAAGTACAGGGAGGCAAGCGTCTATCATGAATAGATTTTAATTCTATTCTGCCTTAGAAAGGGGGAGATAAGTGTGAACTAAATTACTTCTTAAGCTTCTTTTCATATTGGGTGATGCTGTGAATTTTTTCCCCTCCCTGTAGCTGTAGTTACACTGAAGTTACTACAGCTTCCCCCACCCCTCTGTCTACTCCCCCTGCTCTTGATATGCTAAAATTGAAGGTGCACTTACAGCTGGCAGACCCAGGGGGCTGCCATCCTCTCGCTGAACAGCACCAACAGGCCCCAGCCACTATGACAGCAATGCTCAAGATGAGTGGAAGGAGATGGAGGACATGGTTCAGAGGCTTCCTCTTACTCCTGCATTTCCATGGGCCTCCCCTCCCCAGCTCTCCTGGCTTCTACAGACATGAGGGCTCCAGAGGGAGTGTCGAGCCAAGGGCTTGTCATCACAGGAAAGCTTCACCAGTTGTTCCTGTGTCATGGCTCCAGCATAGCTGTATTGCTGCAGTGCTGTCTGGGGATATGCTTGCTCTGTGATAAGAGTCCGTTTCTTTTGGCTTGCTTTAAATGAATTCAGTTTCCAAAGTGACATCAGGGTGCAGTGTTGGTTTGAACATAGCCAGGGGTTTGCATGGGTTGAACCATCACTATGGGATTTGACTCCCGTCACGTCTTATGGCCATTGGCATTTTGCATCTACTTGCCTTTTTACTCTTGGTTCAATGGCAGCTTTCAACACAGCGCCCTGCATTTACCACTCAGTTCACAAAGCATAAAGTGACAGGGTCTACCCTGAAAAAAAGAACCTTCTACAATAAAATGGAATAATAAGGTGAAAGATTATGTCAGATAATGGTATGGGCTTCAGCTCCTTCCTCAGCTCCTGCTGTGTCACTCTCCTCTGCAGCAAACCCTCATGTCAGATCATTGTTGTTCTCCTTTTGCATGCCCAGTCTGGTGCAGGGGCTCTCCTGGGGCTTGAGCAGAAGCCCCTCAGACACCCGCTGTCTCTCCTCTCCCACTCCAGGGGAGCACAAAGGAGAGATCATATCTTCAGGGATTCATGCAGGGTGGCTGCCAGTAAGTCCTGGCTGGCATGCTCTCACCTTGTCCCGCTCTCTGCTTCCTCTTGCCTCCATTCCCATGGCTTCCCTTTTGCATTCCCCAATCTGTAGCTTATTTTGAAGAGTTAACTGGAACATGTGCAGTACATTCACGTCATATTAACCCTCTATGCAGGGAGGAGTTTTGTCCAGGTCAGGTGATGGATTCAAGTTAATTCTGTCTTTCTAGTGCCATAGAGCAAATGACTTCACTACCATCAGTCTAACAGCCCAGTTACCTTCCTTGACTGCAAACCCTGTAGAGAAGGGTTCTGAATAGCATGCAAAGCAGAAATGGTCATGGAGTGAGAGTTCATAAGGGTGATTTTTCCTCAGCATGCACACTTGACCACACAGCGCCTGAGCCCACAGCTAGGGCCCCCCACCTGGATTTGTTACGATCAGTGAGCACATGCAAAGCTCTGAACCAATGTACTCATTTTCAGCAGCGTCCAGTACAGGCTATGTGAAATATTAAAATATGTAATTTTAAATGCATGCCCTTTATTGCTTTATAACTAAGAAACCAGATCTTTTCCCACTGATTTTCCACGCAACTTTTCCCTGTTCTCATATCCCATGTGGCTCTTAAGTGCGCAAAGGCACCAGTATTAAAGTTTATAAGATATTTATATAAATCAGATGGTTGGTGAGTATTAAATCTGATTTTTCTCAATAACCCGAGGCGGCATATTAAAATATTAAAATTGTTTGAATTTTTAAAACACAAATGGACTTTTGAATAGTTTAGGCCAAAGCCTCAACTCTTGTACACAAATATATATTGGCTGAGGACAGAGTCCTTGAAGTTTTAATCTTGTTATTCACATCTAGCGAGACAAATGGCAGGCTTAGTAGAGAGCCTGTTCTCCAAAATCACAAACAGACTAATACAGAAAAACAGATATTATCTTCTGGTTTCATCATATGATTTACATCTTGAAAAGGGCACAAAACTTGTTCTAAACAACTGGTGTCATAATGCAAAAATTATCACTATTGTCTCCTGGAGTTACCAGCTTAGGAACCATCTTTACTTTTTCATTTCAGTAAATTCAGTGTGATTGTGAACTCTTTGACACCTTATGTGAATTTTCTATTTCAAGAAATCTCCTTCTCATCCTCTTGATATAGCAATTCCCAGGATCTACTCCTGGTTCCATTTTCTGTCTTTGCTTGATTATGTTGTGAAGATGAAACTTACAGTTGTGGGTTGGTACAGCCATAAACCCCTGGTTCTTTTTTTTTAATACATGAATAAGATTTGCCTTTGGGAGGACACATTATTGCTTCTCAGTTGTGCAAGGGTGCATGTAGGATAGCTGGAGGAGAGGGAGCTGTGTAGGCAAAAAGAATGTTTGTTCTTTGCTTTAGGCTCTGATTAAGTCAATTTTTGTGACAGAGTTATTCCTGCAAACCCACAATTACTGCTAGGCTGAGTTTTCTGGAAAAAGAAATTTATTTGCATGCTTTTTGACCATCCTATTGCAGAACTAGTGGGTGTATATATATGTAGGTAAGTAAGGTAAATTGCAGCAAGAATGTATTTGGACTCTATACCACTCTTTTTGTTTCCATAGCTGAGAAATCAACCTCTGGCCTAGATGTCTGTTCACAGAAACAGAGATACTGCTGTGAGAAAGGAATACTGGGATCAGAAGAAAGAGGAAACAATATATTGAGAAAGGTGACATTTTTGTTATAGTTGGATGTTTTAATCTTTGTGCTTCAGGCTTCATTTCATACTTCATATCACAAAATGAAAAACAGATTTTGAATGAAAAAGGGAATTGAGTTCTTTGCCTTTTGAGCTGCTTCTTAAATGAGTTCCTATTAAAGTTTTTAAGAACTGTATTTTACAGAATGTAGTGAATCCTAACAAGTAAACAAATACACTTTAAATCCAATCATTGCAATATTATTCATATTTACGATATATTGGCCTTTAAGTTTTCTGATAGATCAGCTGCAGGGCTTTTGGGGGCGACGAGTCATTCTTAATCAAATAGCTGAAAAACTCCCAAGAAGTGATTTATCTTTTTAGATAACCAATTTTACAAAACAACATCAGAGCACATGAAATAAGGCTTAAATGCCATTATGATAAAAGCCACATAAGCTACTGATAATCATCCTATGTGTATTTGCATTCTACATGTTTACATGAGAGACAGATCTAGACTTGCTTCGATTACCTTTTCAGCATATTTCTAAATACTTTTAATGCTATGAAAAATGTTATATATATAAATTACTAAAAAAAGCCCTGTAAGTGAAAACGGTATGTCCATCATCATTATTGTTGGCCTTTGCAAAAAAAGGGCTTCTTGTTAAAGTAGATAATTGCCTTTTTACAATTAGAGGTGAAAGAAATCTATTAGATCATTCTGTTCATTATGAAAAACTAGGCATGCTGCCATTATATTTTGTCTAGAAAGAAATGTTAATTCATTGATTCAGAATAGGTACCCTTTTCTTCATCCTAAAATGGTGTTCTTTTCTGTTCAGTAATGCTGATAAGTTCTTGGTCTGATTTAATCACATGAAAAGTGTTCTCAGGACATATTCTTACCCCTAATTATCATTACAGGTCTACCTGGATTACCTTTTAATCAAGATTCTGGTATTCATGCTGATGAAAAAGGAAGATCTTGTACAGAAGTTATCTGTCTCCCAGAGGTCTGAATGTAATACCAGATTTGGTACAAGCTCTCAGTGTAACTCTGAAGCACTAATGAATTTCCCAGTCCTCTAGTGTCATTAATAAATCTTTTATAATCTTCAGTGAAGAGTCAATGGGATTGATTGAGGTGCATCTCCATGGTGAATCTCCATGGAGGCCTTCAGAGACTTCTCTCCATTTGCTATATGGATACTCAAGTCTTTACCATACAAAAGCTGGTAAAGCCTGCTTCTTTATCCCCAAAAGGAAGACACCTACAGTTTAAACCTAACTGAACACAAACAGGCTAATTTCCAACCTTATCATACTTTAATCTGCTTTATCAAATCAAAAACAAACAAAAAAATTAATTTAACCCACTTATGTCCTAAAAAATTCATTATATGAAATCAGCAGAAACTTCAGACTCCGTCAGCCAGGCTTTCTTGTTTGCAAAACCGTAAACGTAGATCATCTTCCCAAAGGAAGCAGAAGAGTTTGCTGACTCACTGTATTTTAGACACTCATATCTAGTGCCTTCTAAATATTGAAGTGATGGGATCTGAACTGCAGTCAGAGGATGGGAATAATCAAGGTGGTCATAGTTTGTTAGAACATTCCTTAATGGGCAGGCATATTTAAATGGTAATACTCCATGCAAGATCAGATATTTCATTCTGTAGTGAAACAAATACTTCTTTCGGGTCATAGGGTCTGGAGTCATGTGTTGCAGCCATTAGAGAAGTACATCTGTAACTTGAAGCTGAGGATAAGTGTTTCATGCCCACAGAGTTGCTTGAAGATTAGTTAAGAGGCAGAGTCTACTGGCATAGCCTTGGGAGTATGAGAGATATAGGGAAACTGGTGTATTTTGTTCCTAATAGCTACCAGGAGGAGTCCTCTCTATTCTTCACACTGTGCTGGAGCATGCCAGGGAGCATGTTAACAATTAGGTGGCATAGACAACCAGTGGTCTAGTGTTTGAGTTTATTCCCGGTCTCTGTTTTGTTTATCAGCATAGAAGTAGTTTTTTCAACCAATGCTTTAGTGAGGTATCCTTCTGATTAAGATGTCTGTGTTCTTATGTCCTTTACATTTATTTGTAGACAAATGTAATGTATTTCTGGCTGAGGTGTTTGGACAAAAGGTAATATATGGAGTCCTAGATAAGAGGAAATAAAGTGTTGGAAATTACAGCAAGTCAGGTAGGCTGAAGCTCATATTTTGTCTCTAAAAACCTAGAAAAGAGTTGTTATGAACAATGTTGTCTTTTGCTAACAAAGTTTTATGATTCTCATTCTTCAGAAGAGGGAAGTCTATTGTTAAAATCTTTACATTTGTGAAGAAACCCATACATGGGTATCTTCTGTGAAACTCTTTGGTCTGTGGAGGACATTGGACTGGTCATGATGGTTCATTCACCATCTATTTGATAAAGAGATTCCAGTTTCTACTGAAATTGTTCTACCCTTGTCTGATAAAGAGTATCAAAGTGGATTAAGTGGAAAGTGGAATAAGAAGTCACTTGTACACCCTACAATGCTTTATTCAAAAACCTTATTCCTATATGAACACATGTTAACTCAGCTTAATTTGTTGTATATTTTCAGATATTAGCTTATTGCCAGCTTTTCAAGATAGACAATATGATACCATTATGAGCACTAACATAGACACAAGCTATATGGTTATTAATAAATATGGGGATAATTAAAGCTGTGTTAATTTTTTAATAATTTTTTACTAGTGCTACCAGTATCTGCAGAAACTATTTCTGAATAAGAAGGACTCTGAGTCATTTTAGGCTTTTCTACAATTTGGGGTGTGTTAATTTTCATTTATGTCAACATGGGTCTTAGCTTCTCTTGATTATTATATATTCAAGCTTGTCATCATCATCAGAGCAAACAAGTGACCCAATTCAGCTTGGTCTTCACCTTTCACCCAAGTAAAATTTCAAAAGGAGACTCATTGTTTTTGCATGTGTTGTAACTCTGTAATTATGAAGAAATTCAGTAGCAAATTACTTCCATGGCTTTTCCCCTTCATTCTCAGCAGTTGAAAGCATTCCTTTAAGAGACATTAAATAGTCTCAATTTCCCTGTTCTTCTGAGAATACCATACTAATGAAAATATACACTAAATATTTTCCTGAGAAAGAAAAACTGGTAAAATCAGTGGAAGTACA
Source organism: Megaceryle maxima (assembly GCA_024605025.1). Taxonomy (NCBI): domain Eukaryota; kingdom Metazoa; phylum Chordata; class Aves; order Coraciiformes; family Cerylidae; genus Megaceryle; species Megaceryle maxima. The sequence goes on from JANHGN010012705.1 coordinate 14,513, forward strand.
TCATTGTCCATTATCAGGTACAATTTGACGTGCATTCTTCTTATTGCTCAACACCTCATTAATGCTGGAAAGGTACATGCTGGAGAACATCTCACAGCTTTGAAGAAGTTCCTGCATGCACAAAATGTGTCTAACCATCTATTACAATATTTTTTCTAGGTTCCCAGCTAGATGGTCAGACTGTTGTCACTGTCGAAATATGGGGAAATAGTGGGGAAAAAATAATGGATGAAATTACAGAATATATGAACATATGTCCTGTGAAATAAGTGATGTGATAAAAAGCTAGCAGCTTGATGCCAGTCTTGACCATATTTTATCAACACCCAAAAGAAATGAACATAATTTTAAATTTATAGGTTAGGAAATATTGTCACTGGTTATCCCTTTAGCAATATGGCTGTTTCTGCAATATGTGTAGAAAAGGCTATTGTCCAGCCTCTTAAACCACAACAGCTAAACCACGTAGTAGACTCATGATATTAGTCATCTAGCTGAGCCTCAAGTAGCTGACTTGTGAATGCATAATCAGTATGACTTTTTGGAAGGCTGCTTTTATTTGCAACATGTTTTCCTACGCTTGCCAGCTCTGAAGATGAAAGACAACCTGACAGTATTTTAAATAATGAGATCTTTGATATGAAAATACATAAACCGACCTTTTTTATCCCAACACAATTTTTTGTGGATTTGTCTGAATACCATAAATTGTGTATCTAAGAAACAGGCTTCAAGCAATTCCTTTGACTTCTTGCTCTGTTAACAACAACCTATTTTTATTGACAGGATAGAAGCGAGTTAGCCAAATTCTGGAAAGCTGGGATGACAACTGATGTTCCTCTTTCACAAATCCAAGATTTCAAGCCATTTTATAGTGGGACAGTCAGAATAATCTAGACTCTGCCATTGTCAGTGAGTTGGTTAGACAGAGAAATACTGGGCTAGTGACTCTGTATTAGCATTCTCTGTACAAATCTGACATAACTGCTTTGAAGCCAAAGAAGAGAGAAATTGCATAAAAATGGTCTGTCACACCTTATTGGATAGACTATCAATCATATTTTGTTAAAAGCTAATATTACACTATTACCTTACTCTGGAAGGATTTTCATACCTACAGTTTTTAGCAAAGCTGGGCTTTGTCTTAGCTAACATGGCTGAAGTTCAAGATTCTTATTCTACTGCTGCCAAAATGGACTGGTTTAGAATAAGAGGTGTTTTAAGCAATTGCTTTGTGATGAGATATAATACTGGGGTATTCATGATGAGCTTATGTGTCCTAGCCTTTAAAACTAGCTTAACTGATCTCAGTATAAAAAAATAACAGCAGAATTACTTAGGTTAATCTCTGTTCTCATACTGTTAATTTCTTTCCAATCTGATATATTGTCTTCATATACTCACAGGAAAAAAGTGTAATTTCAAGAATTGCAGCTGACCTAGTGGCATACCAAAGACAGATATTCTCCAGCTTCCCAAGAGTGGAAATAAGTTTTGATTATACCACTGACAGCACAGAGGCACTACATCAGCAAGTGTGATGATTTGGAAAGTTGTAAGAGAAAAAGGGACTGCAAGGGATTTTTGCTTCTGTAGAAACATTCTGCATAATGCTGATGAATGAGAAAGAAGAAATAAATGAGAAATTGGCAAAATATCCATCCCAAGGATTTAATATCCATAACCATCTTGCTACGTAAATCTATCTTTGTGCTACCTGACTTTGGCTCCTGACCTTTACCATACCTCCTGATTCAGCAACCACAGCTCTGTTTATAGTGATGCATATACCACACCTATGTCCATGACATCATTTTTTTGGCGCCATTCAGAACTACCATATAGTTGAACATCTTTCTTACAGTGAAATGCAGTTACATGCTATCCCTACATGACCTGGAGCTCCAGGAATTGCACCCAACCTGTTGCTGGGAGCACTGCTCATCTGAGATACTCCTTTATCAGTGTTTTAGTAGTGGGAGAGACAGCAGCAAGCCTGCACCCAGACACTGACCAGCTTAGGGACAGGACTGACAGTGGGCTGAACTGAAACCTACAAACTCTGGAAAAATGTATATATATATATCTTTTTTTCTTTCAGGACTGTACAGATTGTCCAGTTGAAGGTTGAACTTTAAAGTCTGTGTTTCAAGAATAGTCTGCTCATGTGTCCTCAGCCTCTCCACATTACCCATTCACATGAAGATCACCTTCACTCTTGTAGTAGGACTGAAATCATCCCAGAGATTAAGTTTAGGTTGTGTAGGTTGTAGGCTATGATTTCCAATTTGTCCGTACAAAAATGGGCTCATAATTTAGAGCCTTGGTTGTTTTTTTACTCCATGTCAGGTGTTCTCACTCTTCCCTATTCATTTGGTTTGGCTGAGCTCAGATGCATTAAATTCAAATCAGTCACGTATAGCATTTTAGTATTATGAAGTTGCCTAATTTACTTAAGAGAAAAGCTAGAATCCAAAAATACATATTTTGGCAAGGGTTAAACCTTAATCTCAAAAGCTACATGCCAATTCAAAGTGTATTTTGTGTGCAGATTTATCTGAGAGTGGCTTGGCACTAAAGGATTTTCCATTGGCGCTAAAAGAGCCACTGCATGCCAAGAAAGTAAATATCAAACAGAAATGTGCCAGTATTTCCTGCCAGTCTCACATTTTTGAAACTTTTTCCATCCTCCATGCCATTGATTTCTGATATGCTCCCAGGCTTCCTAGGGAAAGGCTTTTGAGTCTCACCCCAGGATGCTGAAAGTCTTCTAATTTGAATACTAAAAATGTTAAATGGGAAAGGACCCCTCCTCCCTCTAACACCCCCAAGGAAAGTCCCAGAATCTTTTCCTGTGAAACACTGGAAGACTTCAAGTGGTTTTCAACCATCCAGAATGCACAACAGATGGAAAGTGACACTGGCTCAGGATGGCAGACATTTCTTCCAACTTTTGCACAAACAAGTTGGTAAAGCTTCTCTGCCTCTTTTTGGAGTCTCTCATGCCATACGCTTCTGATTGTACTTGGTTATTGATTTCTGTGTCTTAGTTTCCCACAGCTGGCTTTTTTTTTTTTTTTTTTTTTAATTTACTCATTCATACCCTTGGAGCTTTCTCCCAGTTCCTGATTACTAAGCTCCACCTTTAAAAGTCTGTCCCTTGAAGGCTCTTTCTTTAACAAGTTGCCCCTACACCACTGACCATTCAGTCCTGTGGGTGAACTGCATTTCTTTGTGCCTGTGTTGCATTCTTTGGGGGTCAGACCAGGAGTTCCCCAGTCCTAGAAGCAGATGGCATTGATCAACAGCCCTGTCACTAGATTTCTTGCAGGACACATCTCAGTCACGGTGGGATCTCATTTAGTAATATGCCATGTACTGAAACAGCAGTAATAGAAGTATCCTGATTATACTTCTTAGCCAGTTCGTTGAAGGAAAACAGGAAATGGCATAACCCACGATTTACCATATTTTATAAAGCATGAAGTATTTTGTTTCTGTTTCTAGTTTGTTTGCTATACATAATAACATGTTTTCACTATTGTTTATAATATTGTGTACAAAATTCCTACACTTCTTAGTAACCTCCTTGGCTTGCCTAATGTCAGTGTTTGAACATTGGTCAGGTAGATCCAGTACCTCCTAAATTTTGGACATAGTATGGCATTGAAAAATGAAGCGTAATAAAAGACTTTTGCCTTACTAATAAGGATTTTAAAAAAATCATGTTACTTGAATTTTGTTCTAGTATCAAGTGGTTTTACCTCTTGAAAATTATTTGGCTGATTACAATTTCTTAAATTTTCTGGTAACCAGCAGAGACTAGAGATGCAATATTATGAGTTTCTGAAAGTGATTGTGTGATGGGGTAGTAGTAGTGACTGCTGCCATTACCCCTGAAGTCCCTTCTCACCTGGCATTCTTAATGCTGCATGGAATACAATAAGTAATATCTTCATTCTCATATGATGTAAGAAATCTTATCTGGAAGTATCTTTCATGTAAATAGAATGGGAGAGCTCCATTTTCTGAGACTCTGGAGCTGGGCAATAGGAAGCACACAGCTTGGGAACCTCAATGCGACACAGTGAGGTTGAACAGAGGCTTCATGTGTGCGCGTGGGTATCTGCACAACCATGTGCACACATTTGAATTTACTAAGAGAAAGAAAGAGACAGGAAGGGTGTTGTTGAGTAGGAGATATTCAAGAGAATACTTGAAATAAAAAGAAACACACAACTTAAACTAAATGAAATTATATGCAGAGCCTATGTTGATACTAGGAAAATAGTATATGCACAAACAATAAAAATCAGATTTAGGATTCCTTCTGTGTATATGCTTTATAAATTAAAGACAAAATTCTGCTCCTGGATCTGAACTGCAGATCTTGATTGCACATTCATTTCTGGAGTGAACTCCCACCATGCCAGAGGAGGGGGTTGCACACAGGGGTGGTGGTGGTGATCATGGTGGTGTGGAAATGCCCTGCTACATGTGGGAGAAAAATGTTGCCTAAAATCCAGGGCCTTGCTGAGTTCTTCTCTGAGCATGGCACCACATGGTCCCAAGAATGGCTAAAGCATGGGCTGGATGTTCCTGGTGCTGAAGACATTGCTTATGTCAGGCCCTGCTCTTTAGAGTGGTAGATGGCCAGATGCCATGGTTTTGGGCTGTTTGGGGATGCCAAAGTGCATCACTGGGACTCTTAAAGGGTCACAGTCCTTGGCCTCTTTGAGTGATCACATACTTTTGGAACACTTGAAGGCTCTGTGCTCAGCAAAGTCTGTGAAAATAAGGCAATAAATGAAATGAAATGAAATAATATAAAATAAAATAAACCCCAGTTCACAATTTTTACAAGGTGCTGGAGTGAGAAATGTGGGAAGTCTTTCCACTACAACAGTCATATCCTTTTAACCCATGCCCCTGGAAGAGGGCAAACTGAAAGACTCCTTTTACCACTGTGTTCCTTGATGACTTCTATTTAAAATTTCACCCCAAATGTTGTCCAAGTACAAATTAGTGCTGTTGAATTAATTTTTCTTCCTTGGCTGTCTCTGCTGGGGACCTCCATCATTAGAAATCAGGCATCATAAAGATGCTGTCATTCAAATCTTTACTGTAATAAGTTTAAACTGCTGTAAGCTATGTTTTATATACAGTGATTGCTTAGACTTGACCTGAAATGGAGTAAGAGCCTCAGTGATAGGCCAGGTCTCAAACATTAATTTTTTTTTTCTTTTTTGGTAAACTATGATTAACAGCATGGACAAAAACCCTCCAACCATAAAAAAAAAAAGAACCTGTATGCCCTCACTGAAAGAGTTGTGTGGCAAAATCCCTGGTGCAGACACAGGGTGGTGTCACTGTGGCTTAACTGTGTGAGGAAACTCTGGAGCTGTGCTATCAGGAAGACCTTTTTTCTCCTGTAGCACACTGTATTGCCACTATGGATTTTAGAATCTAGATGAGCCCAAAATGACAGCTAGTCCCAGCTGTATCAACTCCAGTTTTGTAGCTACCTACCCACACTGGAAGTTAATGCTCCTGACTGTGTCCGTGAGAAAGCACTTGTGCAAGTTGCTTTCCTAAAGGTAGGTCAGAAGAGAAAAACAGAGGCAGAGTCAGAAGAGGACACAGGCACAGTTTAATACTGTAATAAACTAAAGTTTAATCTATTATCAACATGTGCTCTTTTTTTCCAGTGGGCACAACAAAATGGTCAGGCACAGATCAAGCTTCTCCTCAACAGAAGACTATGGTAAAGGAAAGAAGAAAGGAAAGAAGAAATGTGTTTTTTTAAAACAAGTGATATTTGATATAAAAATTGCAGGAAAACAATTATGCTGTTTTATGTTCCGTTGGAATAACTGACTCGTTGCTACCCAGCTTGTTAGCATAACTGGGCACATTGCAACTTATGGAAGGTCTCTGCTGCCAACCTCTGTTCTGTAATTCATTAGCTTTGAGTTGCTGCCATAACATATAACTCATTAAAATTAGAGATCTTCCTAATTTTAACAGAGAAAAAAATCCTCATGCAGTAAAAGCTTTGGAAGCCTTTATTCAATGGACTGAGATGAAGAGAAGTCATGATGCAAGGCATGGTCATGGATTACCTTGTTAATGGGAATGGTTGCAGTGTGAGGCCCAGTATTTTGGTCCCAGACAGTATTTGGGTCCCAGAAATAGTGAATTCAGGCTTTGGTGCAGGATGGAGCTGAGGAATGTGTCTCCTCCATGACACCTTTGAACATAGGGTTTCTGACAGCTGCACTAGACTCAACGTTCTCATTCAATCAGCCTGTCCCAATTACTGCTCATTAGCAGATTTTGACTTGACTCTTCAATACATCTGGGAGGGGAAATAGAGGGAACAGTGCACTCTGTCCTAACCTGAGGGACCTCAGAGAGAAGCCAGTGGGGTAAGTCCCATGCTCAGTGTGTGAGACTTCACAGCTCTGCTTATAGACTCTGTCTATGAGAGAGACTGACCTGGTTAAATACAGATTTTCCCTTATTGCAGACTTGATTTTTTTCTCCTCTGGGGTCTTGTAAATGTAGAATTGCTGTTTCTCTTAAGAAATACTGAAGTCAGACTCTTTCTTACCAGCACTGACTTGCTGGGAAAATTGTAACTTGAGCTAGAAAGAGAGACTTTTTGTCAAAACCTGGAAGAAAATGGGAGGGTTGCTAGCAGAATGGAGCTGCTACCTAGTAAAAAAAAAAAAAAAAAAGTCATAAACCATCAGAGTCTGGGGTTGTAGGCAGACATTCTCTGCTAACACTTTCTAGCTATGTCCTTGCTATGAAATTCAAAGGGGTAATTTTAAATGGTTCCTTAACAGTTTCTAGTTAAGTGTGCGCTAAGGCACTTTGCTCTTCTACTCATCAGGTTACCATGGAAGGGCTATGAACTCAGGTGTCTGACTCTGTATTAATTGTCACTGTGAATTCTCGCAGCTCTGCCCCCAGTGAGTTAGCTTCTGAACCTCAGACCAGGAGGGAAAAAGATGCTCAATTCAGCCACTGCTCACACTGCTAGACTTATATGAGCATGTGAGGAAGAAGGAGACTGTATCTGCTACTTGTTTTTTCCTGTAGTAGCTTTTTGGAGACCTATAGGACCATATTATGGGCATCTGAAATGCTGTTCAGCACAAAGCTCTGCAATATGACATCAAAAGAAGCTATCAGCACCATAGAAGAAGCACAAATCCATTCACGAATTTACTTCAACACGAAGTCTAGCAACCACTGAAGAGGTTTATTCTACTATATTTGCCCTACAATGCTCATAGGTACGTTTGACTCTGTTAAGGTGGTGATAAGAAACAGCTGGGATGATGTAAATACATCAGTATACTTGATTTTGTTCCAGTATTTTACTGAGTAAGTAGGAAAAGATTCAGTTTTTACTAATTTGCTTGTATATGCCATTTTATGAGAGCAGATGCTAAAGTGAGATTCTTCACAAATCTGAAACCTCAGGAGCCTGAGAGATCAGAGGGATGTTTCATTTGGAATCAAGCAGCTATGGAATTAGAAATCCATAGCTAGATAGTTTATCCACATACAAAGTATCTAAAACACTTTCCCTATACTGAAGCTAATAAACAGGTGAGCAAACAGAATGGCAATCAATCTGTTCTAAGTCAGGTGCTGATAGGAAGAGTATAATTTGCTCCTCAAATTTCCATAGCAAAAATATAGTTTTATATTATAAATCAATTCTGTATTAAATTACACCACCTTTGGTCATATGGAATATTATTCGTATGACTATTATCTTGTGTGGTTGTTTCATCTTAGGTATATTTGTGTTATGGTGGAGATAAGAGAGATAGTGGGATTAGTGTCCCACTGAGCAAGGTGGGACTATCAACGTGCAAAAACTGTTCTGGTTGGATACATCTTGTTGGCTGAAACTGTATTTGGCACATGATGTGCCAACAACACTGTAACTGTGTTATTTAGTCCTACTTTAAGTCACTCAGTGAGGTCAGAACATGTTGAAGTTTGTGGACACATAATCACAATTCAATGTGACAGATTAGAAATACTCTATAAAATGGAAGTTCACCATGGGAGCTGCCGTAGCTCGGTGATGTTCAGTCATGGGCTGTACCCTAATGCATGTTGTCTACATTTTTGTTTAACTCTGTTACTTAACACCTTCCTACAGCATGTGTTTAAATTCAAGACAGTCCAAGACAAATACATCCCATTATTCTTGAAGAGGTAAAGCAAGGCAAATAGAAATGCACAGTGTGCTGTGAATTATGCTTACTCAGTAACTTGCCAATATCTGGATTTGGCTGCTATATTTGTAAGGCCACACTCTAACTTAGGGGCATTGATACCTAAAATCAAAATGTCATTATAATTCAATACAAATAGAAGAAATCTAAACATGTTTAATTGAATAAGCCAAATACGTGGAGCTACGACTTGTACTCTTATGAGAAAGAAAAAAAAAAAAATCTGATTAATTAGGCAAAAGGAAAGAAACAATATGGCATTTTGTATCACATTACACACACACAAAAAAAGTCACAAAACTTCAAATACCTTCAATACATGTGAAAAGTTTTATTGTAGAAAAGAGAACCTACTTAGATGTTTCAGGAACTTTGTGTTTGGTCTTTTCTTCGGTAAAAGAATTAGCCTTGCCCTGTAGAAAATTTGGAACCCTGTGTCTCTGCATAATGATCTGTTATAGAGGGTTACAGAATGCCAAACTGCTTCTATTTTAGTATTTAATGCAAAGATTTCTCTTTCCAGCTAAGAAAAAACCCTTTGATTTCCTAATGAATGTGTTGGATGATCTGAGAACTAGTGGGTGTGCTTGTAATCACTGGAGTTTACAACTGGAAAAATTCTGTTAGTCAAATTGGATGAAGGGGAGGTGAAAGACTTTCTTAATCTCCTCACACCTATCCACACCAAGGAAAGAGAGTGAAAAACTAATTTCCTCAGCTCCCCACCATCCAGCCCCATGAAAAAAAAAAAAAAAAAAAAAAAAAAGTGGAGATAAAAAGGAAGATCAAAAGTCTTTAAAAAAGTATTAAGCACTGATGCTGAAAGCTTTCAAATATGTGATCCCATGAGTCACACCAGAAATGTGTGACCAGGCAAGTAAGTGACCATTGAATCCAGGGTACCCTCATAAGTGATAGCTTATTTCTCATCTCACAATATGGTGCAAATCTTCTCCCTTGGCATTTCCACTCTAACTTTTCCTTCCACATATTCTATCAGTCATCATGGCTTTTTGGTTTAACAAAGAGGATAACCCAACTCTTCTCACTGCCCTTGACCACTTCCCTTCTGTTCTCACTTTTCCCTAATATCAAGCAAAACAGTAGGTAGGATAATCTTAAATTCAGTAATAGTGGGGTGAAACCTTAGCTCTGTGAGTTAGCAGTTTAGCCTCCTAAAAAATAAAAAAAAATTGTCATCCTGATGTCAGCTGAGTTAGAAGAGTAATATGCCTTGCACAGTGTCAGATTTGGGACAGCTTTCTGCATCTTCCTTTTGGTATCATTGCATGTTTTTGCCTGGGTTTTCAGAAGCACACAAGTACTGCTGTGTAAACAGAAGTTTCTCTTGCTGAGAATGTTAACAAAAATGGAACCCTCCCAATTTTTTACACAGAGAAGTGTATTTTTTTTTTTTTCTTAACAAGCAGTGAAAAAAGAAGAAAATGCAAGTACTGCAGACCACCTAGGATTTGCAATTTATTTCTTCACTCTTACTCACCTCTCTGTGGTAGAATCCTTTGACTTCATCTTCCTTCATGCACCTCAGGGCAAGTGAGCATCTCACAGAGCATCATGATACACAAAGACTGGAAGTTCTGCCTGATACTCAGAGGAGGACAGGCACAGCTTGAGACCTGATTGCAGTTGTGGGGAATCACCATGTTGGTCTCAGACTGAAGTCTTAGTGTTTCTGTGTATTTAGATCCTAAAAAAAAAAAAAAAAAAGAAAAAAAAAACGTAAAGGTAATTCTCTAACAAAACTAATCTAAAAATGTTTAAAATTAAATCATAATTTTCTATGAAAAGTGTTTTAAGACAGAATAGTTTTTCTGCCCTATGCATTTTGGAATATGCTTGTGATTGTAAACCAGCTTTTTGCCATGATGAAAACTGGATCTGTCCTCCACCAGGATACCCACTTGAACATCTGATTTAGACTTTTTTTTTCTGACAAATTATGTCATGGTACTAAATATCCTATTTTACGCCATCTGTATTCTATCTGGAAAGATAGGTAACAAAACTTTGGTATAAAGTATACCTTCACATTTAGAGTCAGTCAAGCTAAGGCTTCTATGCCCCTAGATGGGGAGTCTTGTCTCCCCTCTAGCTATTTACTCCTGCTCCTTCCTTCCTTTGGTTTACCAGAGATCAGCTTGTGATTCAACTGACGTAATCCTGTAAAGAAGGATTCCTTTTTGATCAGAGCAGTGACCCTCCAACAAAAAAACCAGATGTGGCTGAAGGTGAACACAAGGGTGAAACTTCTACTTTAACAGTAGCACTCTTAGGCGAATTTTTTCAGACTGTAGTGCTACATGGTTAGGGCAATACAGGCAGATTGTCCCTTATTACATCAAGACATCTGTGTTTTGCATCAGTGTGTAGCTCTAATATTTGTTGAACTCATTCAACCTCTCTCCCCTTTCTGAAAATCTTTCCTTCCAACCCATGAATGTTGATTTATTAGGATGAAATAGGTGTGATCATGACATACTTCCTTATATGTCTCCGAACTCAGTTCTACACTACCCACTGCAGGAAAGTCTGTGCACCAAGAAGATTTAGTATGAAACAGGCTCATAAGGGGAGAGAGAGTTCTACAGGAACTACTGTCATTATCTGCAGCAAGGCTGAAGATCCAAAGCAGCTTTTCTGTAGCAAAAAAGTTATTTATAAAAACCCTGCATTTAAAAATGGTGTGCTGTGTCTGGAAAAGGTGAGATGTGGCTGCTACAAAAGTGAAAATCCAAACACTGTTTTTAATATACTTTTAAGATTAGAAGTCCAAGAAGAGCAAACACAAGATGAGAGAACAATGAAACAGAGGTCTGATTTTTACTTTTCAGATTCTAAAAGTGGTTGTAAAAAGTTGTTTCACAAGGAAAGAAAAATCATTAATCACTTTGACTTTATACAGACAGAATCTCCAACAGATGTCTGGAAAAAAACAGAGGTTATGTTAAAACTTGTGGTGGGGGGAAGAATGTATGGGTAAGGCTGGTGCTTATATACTGGGGTTGGTTCAGGAGCTTCCAGTGGGACCAGTAATAAATCAGTGAGGTCAGAAAAGATGTATGTATCCAAAGCAATTACATGCTTGATATGCAAGGTAATTATAATTACACTAGAGGAAAGGTGTTTGACAAAGCAGTAATAACTGTCTCTCTCTTCCCCAGCTGCCCATATCCACAAAACAGAGCAGAAAGTAAAAATACTGTTGTCCCGTTAACTTCTCTTGGTGGGGAAGGTGGGACAGCAAGAGGTAGGTTCTCACTGAGAAGGGGACAGAAAACAAAACTCAAGTGATGTCTGATGGAGTAAACCAGCCAGTTCTATGCTAAAACTGATGAGTTTTAGAGCATTGTAGGAAACAACAGATTTTGATGCTGCAGTGTCAGTGCTCAGGAACATTCCTATTGCTTAGATGATTTCAAGCTTTTCTTCAGTCATAAACAGTAGTCACAGACTTTTTTTAAGGAAAGAAAACTGAAACTCAAGAGCACATTTTTGCGATGAGGAGGGATTGCATGTCCAATTCCCAGTCCCTCAGAGCACAAGGGGCCCTTCCTGTGAGTTTTAAGATACATACCTAAGGTGGCTCTGGTGTAATGTGTCCGTAAGACCTAGACAGACCTTCCAGGAAGCTTGTCTGAAACATCCCTGTGATGCTGCAGGAATTCCTGGTACACTCCTATGTGCCACAAAACATCCACAAAGTGACCCTTCAGCTCTGTGGTCCTCTAAAAGTTGGAATTCTTTTCTGAACTTACAAGGTCAACTGCCCTTCTTCCTTGTGTTACTTTATAGCCATTAAACAGGACATGTCTGGCTAAAAGTAAGTGAATATGTCATAACTTAGAGAAAACACAGTTCTTAGTGGCTGCTCTGGAGCTGACTTGTTTTTTCTCTCAAGGGCTAGCTCCACCCTGGGAGCTCTCCTGTGCCTCTTCCCCTCCAAATCCTGGTTTGGGGTGTGCCCTAAAACTATATAATAAAACAGGGCATTGTTGTTGGCAAATTCCCTGTAAAGAAACAATAATAACGGTGGGTAATTTTAATTGTGCATTAGCAATAGCAGCTATTAGCAGAATTGAGTAACTGGTAAACTATCCAAGCTGCTTCACTATGTGCTGACCTGAATACATTTCTTACTAGGCAATTAAAATTCTGCTGTAGAAATGCTGGCTTTCAAGTATTGCACTTCACCGTGATTTTTATTTGACTCCCCATGTATGCAAAGTACAAATGAAACCAGAAATTAAGTCTTTATATAGCAGCCTTTGTAAAGACATTAAAAATAAATACTATACAATAGAAGTGCTGGGCATTTTCAGTTGAGGCATAAGATCAGATCCACAGCTGAATGAATCTTACAGAGAAGCTGTACTTATTTGGATTCATAGTACCACTTTGGGTTAGTCTATTCTGCTGTTTCTTGTTGTTTGTCTTCCATTCATGTTAAGAATGTTGGTTTCCAGCAATATTGGCAGAAGTAAAAAAATTTTGAAAATTCCCACATGAATGGATGTTTCTAAGATTTGTAATGCATATATTCCCATGGCCATGGTGAAATCTCTATGAAGTCTCTGCTCTTGTGTATGGGTGTTTGATCCAGGAGGGGTAACTTTACTGTATGACCTGAATAGTGTTTATGATGCTGATGGTATTGGGTATTTTTTCTAAGTTACTAAAAACTGAATAAGTGATCCAGCAGATTTGTAGCTTGTGGTTTGCAATGATGAACTCTAAACTAAGTGGTTAACTCCCAGTCCTTCCAGTTGTTCACCAAGTTAAACCTAAAAGTGTGTTTGTTGAAGCTGCAGAAGTCCAAAGACTAGCTAAAACATCTAAACATCTTAAATTCACAGATTAACCCTCAAGCTGCTTGACCTATGAATATTTGAGTGCTTAAGATTGACAACAAAGCTTAAGTGACTAGTTTTACACCATAGGGATTGAAGAAGAAGCAGCTGGGAACACAAATTAAGCTAACAATAGTTTGAAAAAAAACCCCATGATTTGAGATACAATCGTTTCAAGCGTTCTGCATATAGCAACTGCTGAGCTTGGGAAGAATTTTTTTTTCTCTCGGAGAAGGAATGTCTCCCAGGATTTCCCTGAGGCAATGTGGCTCCGAAGATCCTTGAAGTTTAGGGTGGAGAGATGGGGATAGCAGCTCTGACTACCTTTCTGTCCTATGTGACTTGAACTTCGTCAGTGTCTGGAATATTTCTTAGTTCTCCATAATAACAATAACAGCAATGACAGAAATTGCCCCTTTGGTAATTTCTGGAGAATGAAAGCCATTATTGCCTTTTGCTTATGCACTATATATATATATATATTTCCAATTCTAAATATATTCTTCTTTGTATTAATATTTTGATTAATGAGTGACAAACAGTGGTAGACACACCTACTATGGAGATTAATAACACCATTTATACTTTTTAGAACCATGATACTTTCACATTCAAAATAGTTTGCTATGTTAATGTGCCATGCTGTGTTTCTTTCACCGTTGTGTTCAGTCTCTTTCCCTTTTATCTCTCACTGTTTTTCACAGCCTGTGAATTGCCCTAAGTAAGGCTTTGATCTTGTAAATGTGTGCAGACTGTTTACCTATCAGGAGTCTTACATGCAATAAGACTACTATTGCATGCAGAAATACTTGTCTTAAGTATTTGCTGATTAACGTTTTAGATTTGGGAAAGGTTAGTGTCTCACTACGTGTTGCCAAGGGATCCAGTTCCTGATTCTGCCTACTGGCTATGTATACAAATGGTTGAACTCATAATAGTAAACTAATGATAAAGTATTTACCCATCCACTTAACAGATAGATCTTCTGAAGTACAATTTTTATTAACTTTGAGAAAGGTTTTATGTAATTGTGAAATATTCCTGATGAACAATACTAAGCATTAGCATACTGCAAGTAAATAGTTAAATTGGCCATTGGTATAGATTCTTCTGAGGAACTTTAGATAGTTCTGAGTCATTGTGAGTACACATGCACAGTGGGTTTTCACTACAGCTTTCCTTTCCTGGTGAATGTAGAAGGTTTTCTTTGCTTCTCTTCCTAAGGTTCTTCACTGCCACCGTTGATTGCTCACCTCTGACATACTGTCCTTGAACTCTAGTTCACAGGTTCCCTTATCTATCTTTTCTCTTTCCATTGCAACTGGTGACACCCACAGGGGAAAACCATTAGCATCTAGAAGCCTGAGAAAGATGTGTATTTGCTTGGTGCATCTATGCTGGTTAACAAGGTAACTGCAGTTATGTGTGTCCTTTGATGCCTTATCTTTTCCACACCTCTGAAGCTATGTAACATTTACCATGTACTTTGAAAGAGGAACACATCTGTGTTTTCCCCATGCATGCCATGTGTGCTACAGCTTTGCTTTTGTCTAAGTAGGTTGGCAGAATGGTCAATGCAACAGATGTCACCAGAGGATCTGTCAGATCAGTTGTGGAACATGTCTGAGAAATATAAAAACAACCATCAAAAAAGATTTTCTCTATGTTGATTTCTCTATTTCCACCTGCGAAGTCTGTGTACATGTACTGTGTGCTACATGCACCCTTGCCATACTGTCTTATATGAAGCAACTGCACATCTGCCACATGGCTGACCTGTCCATGGACAGCAGCCACCTATCCAAATAGTAGGCAACATGATTAAAATGACTCCTTTGACAGGACTCATTAACATCCAGAAATTGTGGGCACATTGTCAAATTCCCCTTTTTTTTCCAGTCTAGGCAAACATCCCACGCAGAATAAGGGGATATCTCAGGACTTATGTCTGCCCTGCTTCTTTGTACCTACACTAGAGGCTTTGTAGGCATAGCAAAAGCAGCTGATGGGGACACAACTAATCCATATTTGGAACAATATAACAAATAGCAACAAAACTTTGGTGCACAGTTCTGCCTCCCGTTCTGTAATTGGATGGAAAGGAAGCATCAGTCATGGAGGTACCTATGAATATCTCTATATTTCCTAAGACACAACTGTTTTTCAGTGTTGCTGCCCTGTGGAGTGGGGTGTGGAAGGGAGCAATAAGAATGATCCATGACACATTTCCCTTATGTTTTATTTTGGGTGGGTGTGACTCACAGGGTGAGCACAGGTGATGTAGCCAGTGTCTGCTCAGCCAGCTCTGGAAACAACCATTATTATTTACTTGAATGACAGCAGTGCCTGACCCTCCCTGCTATGGGTTAGCACTCCACTGTGCTGGCTGCTACACAAACACCAAAGAGTTGTTCCTAGTCTCAGGAGCTTCTCCTGCAAATAATAGCTGATAGGTGTGAGTTATCCCTCTTGTGATGAAAGCACTTCCACCCTTCACTGGTTCTCTCCCCTCATGTATTTGCTGCGGCCTCCATGGATCTACATATACTAGGTTGTTGGAAAATGCTCTGAGCATGTAAAGTGGCTAAATAAATGAATTTCTTTGCAGCCAAGTAATCTCTGCTGCAAAAAGCCTTTTGAAAGCATTGACCAAGGCCTCAGACCAAGTGCTGCACGCAGATACAGGCACCCAGTTCATCTTTTCTGGGATCTGTGGGTGTGAGCAGCAGTGTGTGGCACTTCCTGCAGAATTTCAAGGGGGAAAATAACAAACAGTCCAAGTATTCAAATCAAGAGCTTTGTTTTCAGTTTCACTGCAATAACAATTAGCAACCAGTTGGCTTTTGGCCACTGAAAATTATATAGCCAACTGGCAAAAAGTATAATTTTTTCCTGGCTTTATGCTTGCAAGCTGGGTGGCATAGGAGGATTTTGTGAGTGTATATAACACTAACCTCTGCAGAATAATGCACTAACCAGTCAAAAGTCCTTTCTTCACACAGACAAAGGCTAATTGCCAACCAGCTTCATGCCTTCATCAACACTGATCTTTGTTAAATAGTGACATTTGCCAGTGTCTTCCTCTTTATGCCTGTTTCTGTCATGTTTATTAACTTTGTTTCTTCTATCATTTTCTTTGTATGTTCAGTGTATATGCACAAGACTCTTTCTGGTTTGAGAATAAGGTTGTAGGTAGATGCAAATTTTCATCACCATGGCACCCATTAACAGCTGAGCAGGATCTATTCATGATAGTCACAACTAGTGCTTCAGGGGACACGCAGATAACTGACTGGATCCCACAGCAGTCCTAGTGTGACTGCCCAGAGGTTAAAAGGGCTCACAGCTGGTACTTCCACACCCAGGACTACCAAGGTCCTCAGAGAAGATAGCTTTGATTGCAACTGCCTCCTTTTGTAGTTCTACCTGTTTGCCCAGATTTCTTCACTCTGCAAGGTGAAGCTGTCTCGTTAGCAAGCCTTAAGGTTTCAGTCCATCACACTCAGTTCCAGCCTGAAAGCTGAAAACGTAAAACAAGCAAATAGTGGTTTACAACATTATAATTGCAAATATTTCTGCTTTGTGTTCATCTCAAGGAGAAGAGGTTTGGAATGAAAAGAGAGCAGAGGCTTGCCAATGCGTGAAGTTTTATGGGCTTATGTCCCAAAATTATAGCTTCTAAGTCAGTCAGTTAGGAGCTACATCAGTGCTTTGAATGCTGCTTAAAACTAAAGCAATTTCCAAATAGAAAATAATTGGTTACTTTAGTAAGTAACTAGTATTAGAATAGATAACATCAAAATTGCTGTAATTAACAACCCTGTAAAATGAAAAAGTGACAGAAATGAAAATGGTACGATATCCATACCTTAGTAGAAGTGTGATCATTTATATATGAGTCTAAAAGTGTAAAGATTTAAGTCAAATGCTCAAAAATGAAGAAACTCAGGTTGCCCACGACCTTCTAAATATTCTCTAACTTTTTCTATTAACTTAACTATACACACACAATATCTCAGAACTAGTTTCAACAGCCCCTGAGGCAGACTGAGTTACCAGTTCCTCTGCTTTTGTCACAATCTTCTCTTTTCCTTTGAATTCCCAAGCTTACATATTCAAGTACCATGGGACAACTTCAGCTATCCTTTTTTCTCCCTCTGTTGAATATAGATAACATTTTTGGAATTTGAACACAAAAGTTTTAAGAAAAACTTTAAAATGTCCAGGCTCATTAATTCAAACTCTCTTCTTATTTATAAGGAAGCTTTTTGAGGCACAGCTTATAGGCTTTTTAAGATGAATATCACTTTAAGCACTAGGAAAATCATGTAATAAATCCAACAGGCACTATGAAGGCAGCAGAATAAAAGTGCTGATTTTTCACACTGATTTTTCAGTGTGGTGAGAATTTGTAGCTTTCATCAACTGCCTAAGTTTATAAAGGAACCTTGAAGCTATGTTTTCATTTTAATGGAATACAGGTTGGTATCTTGATGTAGCAAGGCACATTAAATATATTTAATACTGAGACTTTTTTATTACTGAGATATCAAGATAGCAAACTGGAGAGCAGTAACCTTGTGAAAATACACCCAGTATTTGCAATGAGGGCATATGCGGTAAGGTCAAGATGGGAACTCAAATCCCCTGAGGCACTAAGCAAGGCTACTTGCCATCAATTCAAGCTAAAAAGCCCATGCTTATGTCACCAATCCATAAGATGAAGCTTTACAACCTGCCAAGTCAAATCTTTCCAAACAAGCAACAGGTTAAGTTCAGAGAAACAGAAATTACCTTTAGTTTTAATGTCTGATAACTGAAATAACCTCAGAATAACATAGCTTGCATTCTGGGATTACTTTTCTGCAAGGGGACAAAGTTGCAAAGAGTATAAATTAAAAGTGGTAAAAATATTTATTGGCAACCTAAGTTTTTAGGAGCACAGTTTTATACGTCTCTGTTTGCATAGCTTCAGCATAAATAGGGTAATATTAATACCACAAGAAGGTCTGTTTACATGCTGTTCCAAGAATTTTCTTGCAAAGGAAAAACCCTTGCCTTTGCCATTATTCTTTACGACCGCAAATCCTGGTTAGCTTAAATTTTTCTTTTTTTTTTTTTTTTTTTTTTTTAATGTTTATATTATTATATTTTTTTGATCATGGAAAAAAAATATAGTTACTTGGAACACCTGATCAAGCTGTTTATTAGGATAATTGCATTATCATTTTTGGTCTATAAAGGACATCTATCTTACCTGAGCTTGTTTTGCTGTTCAGGAACAGCACTTACCATGTATTGCTATGCTCACAGTGCAGTTGTGGGGATCTTCTTGGCAGAAAAATGATGGGGATGTCTCCAGTTTGGACACAAAGCCTTGCATTTGTCCCTAACTAGCTAGAAATAGTCTATACTGCCACAAAATAAACTGTAAGGCCAAAAAAGTACTTTCTTTGGGTTTCTAGCAGCCCCAGTTCCTTCACTTACCCTAAAAGTGTAGTCCATACAGTTGTGTTCCTGTACAAGCCTTTCCATGTGCAAAGGCCATCCATCTGGCAATCCTTGCTCCATCACAGACAGTCCCTGTCTTGCACTGTTGTCCCAACATCCTGTTTTTCCCCAGTGGATGTCATGCCTTCAGCCAGACCCATGGCCTGGCAGAGCGCAGCACTCGCTGTGCCACTGCCACCTCATCAGGTATAACACAGGGGTTTCTTGTACTAAGGCAGTTTCCAGTTCCACCTCTTCAACAACAACTAAGTTCAAACTAATATGAAAGCAAGGCAGTCACCTGCAAAACTGTTAGTGAGAGTTCTCCTTTCTGTGCAGGACCAGTAAGCAAAAATGTATAACAAAGCATGGCTGCTGCATCAGGAAACAGTTTTTTCTTCCCTCTGCTTCAGTGTTGAAAGAAGTTGAAAGGATGGAAGAAGACAACTTAGCAATTCTTCTAATAGGCATGGTATTATTGCCTCCCACAACTGCTACCCAGCTTTTCCACATAAGTCTCTGTCTGCTTAGATGGAAAATATAAATGGTTTGATTTTGCAAAGTGCTGAGAACCCACTTCTTTCATTGATGCATCTAAGCAAATTAATTGCAGGGCTAATAATTGCTCACAGGCCTGTTACACTGACTGCTTTCAGTTCTTTTCCTTGCCCATTGCACTGACACTAGGAAAGAAAATCTTTCTTCAGCGCACCCAAAGTCATGGAACCTGAAAATAAAATTCTTGAGTTAAAAGAGCTTAGTACATATTTAGACTTAAAGGTTGTGACAGACCTAAAAGAGAGAAGACAGAGAGAACAACTGAGGATAGGAAGGAAAAATTATTGTGATTGCAGAAGGAAGAACTGAAGCTAATTTATCTGGACAAAATCCAAAGCGGAGAGGATACAATACCAGCAGCTGAGAAACATCAACTGAGAAAGTCTTTGGAAGAAATCTTTGAGATCAGCCTTGCTTTGTGTTCATACAGAGTGTCTACGGTGGGGCTGTACAGATTCAGCTAGGTTATGATATTGCCCTCATGCATATGGAAGCAGAGAAGGAAAAGATGAAAAACTGAGAGTGTATTGTTAGAGCAGATCTGATATGAAGTCCCAGCCAATCCCAAACCCATCACTACTTGTCCTTAATGTCTCATGGTGAGCCAGGGAAGAAACACAAATGGCCTAGGTACTTTTTTTGGCTTTTGGAGTTCCTGTGTTATTGAAATAAGGACAGGGAAAGGGCTGTTAATTAATTAAGAAAAAAAACCCAACAATCCGTCTGGAAGCTTATAAGCAATGCCACTTCTTGTACTAGAAGATATTTATAAATGTCTGAGATTTCTGAGGAGCTTGGAAGTAATTCAGCCTGTGGGTAGATGTCTGATGCCTTGCTTATGGTCCTCTGGCTGTGTTATGGCCAAGAACTTGGATGCTTGATTTTTCTGAGCAGTCAGGCCAACACTGCCCAGGGCTAGGCTGGGACACAGGGCAATGCCATTATTTTCCCACATGTGGATGTCTGGGAGGGGAGGTGTCAGGAAGGTGAAGCCTCTGAACCACAGGATGATGAAAAGCTTATGTCTGACCTGGCTACTAGGACCTTTGCTAGTGAGAACAGAGTTCTGATGTTCAAGAAATCATGCTGTATGTCTATCCAGCTATTTCTGTGTGTTATAACAACCATTTAGTGCCCTTCAGTTTCAATATTTTTAGTTGTAAGGTTGCACAGCAAAGCATGGTAGAGGAAGGGTTATAGTTTTGACCAGTGAAGTTAACCTGTCACACTCAAATAAACCATAGTGTCTTCTGTTGGTCACAAAAAGTGATGTAGCTGTGATATATTTAATACAGATTTGTCTAAGTGCGATCTGCTTGGATTTTTCTTAGCATTTAAGAAGAAAAAGTAACCATGTTTTGCCTTGGTGAAGATAAATCAACAGCCTTGAAATTTGGAAACAATATATATTCGACCACACAAACTAATAAGGCACCAGTATTTTAGCAGACATTATAAAACATAAAATTAGATGGAAAATTGCCTTAAGCCCCCATAAATTAAAATTGCTCTTTTTATAGCAAATATGAGCCTTATATAGCAACAAACAATTTTGTGATCTTCATTTAACTAGCCAATTTCATATGGCAAACAGTATTTATTCATCCTGCTCCAGTGACCTAACCAGCAATTTACAATGTGATGCCTTGCATATTTTCACAGCATTGTAAAAAAATGAGGTTCTGTAGATTTATTTGATCCCTGCTGAAAGATTATTTTTTTACCTCCTCCTAACCAGTGTAAACTGGAAATTGTTCTTAATGTAATTCTCTTGCTTACCGTCCACTCATTAATCAGGAAACTAATTAGAGACAGTTTGTTTACTCTAATTTGAAAAAGTGAAAGTAACATATGTTGACAGGTAATTTGGAATTTTTTTTTTTTTTTTTTTTGCTAACAAGCAAACAGGTTTTTATAATGAAATAATATTTGATACTGATACAGAAGAACACGGACTCATAAATTACAACAGGCTGGGAAAATGCAGTATGTTAATCACTATGGGAATAATAACATATATCATTTAGTACTCTAGTTTTTCTGCTGATGATTTTCCATTTTAGCTATTTTTATATGGTATTACAGTGACTTGATTTGGAACTTCTCAGACACACGTCAATACAAGTTTTCGGCATTTTGTGAGTTTGTACAGGCTCAGTGCAATTTCTGAGACCAAGTTACAAGAAAAATATTAGGCATCTAGACTCCATTTCAAAAACTTCTGTTTTCTTGGATTTTTAAAAATGTCAGTATGCATAAAAGGGTGCCAGATGACAGCTTGCAAGGCTCTTGGTAAAAGCTCAGTCTGAAGCCCACCCAGATTATTTGTCGTCTTTACTCTGAGCTGCTTTGTCATCTCAGCAGATGACTGGCAGCAGTAGCATTAGGATCTCTATCTGAGACACCTGTGAGCTGGAGACTGACCTTTACCCAGCTGGGTGGGAGTCTGATATTAATAGAGGTGTCCCAATATGTGCAATCTTCAGTCCAGTAAATGTAAGTGACAACATCAGTGATGACTTCACCCAGAGAAACGAGCAATCCTACCAGAGATCTTAAGATCTGACTTATGTACTCCATGCACAGCGCCCTGCCAATGCCCACATGCTTTAACTGCACCCAGACAGAAAACATAAATCAGTACAGTAGGGAAAGAAATACTTAGCTCTTCAAGTTGCCTTTTAGAACAAATTTTGTGTTTCTCATATCTCTGTTTTGAAGCACTATGTTACAATGCCAAGTGGGAGATTTGGCAAACATGGTGATGCTCTTGAGTGCACCAGCTTCTCAACTGCTCTAATAATAGTTATTACCTTTTCTAAAAAATACATTGCTTACATTCTTAGACCATCATAACTGCACCACTGTGCTGACTGTTGGTATGACTTTCTTTGAAGAAAAAAGTGTAAAAATATAAAACCTCTAAGGTCAATCTATATTTGAAGCAGATATTAATTTGTCTTTTTATCCTAGAAGACTAGTTTTTCAATGCAGAGGTTGTTTCACTTATTTACTCTAAGGTTACTGCTCCCTGTTGGCCTTATATAAAAAGTGAGGTCTTATTCCAGAAGTGGATACTGTGCTGAGCTACTGCCCTCTGTTACAATGGCTCTCTTCTCACCTGTGTTTTGTGGTTTGAAGTGCTTGTCCAATCTGAGCCAGCTTTTGCTCTCTTGCCCATAACACGTGGGATAATGCGCATGTGGAAGGAATCTTCATGGCCAGGCTCACTCCCCTCTTGTGCCTAGCACTCACACTCATTGT
This sequence comes from Megaceryle maxima, assembly GCA_024605025.1. Lineage (NCBI taxonomy): Eukaryota > Metazoa > Chordata > Aves > Coraciiformes > Cerylidae > Megaceryle > Megaceryle maxima. The sequence goes on from JANHGN010012705.1 coordinate 36,957, forward strand.
TCTGACACCCTGCAGAAGTGATGCTAGCCATGAGCCACACTGAAGTAAAAAAGACAAACTGAACAAACTTCTCCACCCAAGTATTTTCCAAGGAGAAAGGGAAGTTTTTAGGAAGAAACTCATCCCATCCCATCTGCATGTAGAATGCAAGTGCTTTAAGGTTTTGTTTTTAAATAAGAAGCTGAACAAAGACATCTTAGACACACTCACACCAAATGTAGGTGGCTAACATGTTTGTGGCAGTCTCTTCTTTCTGGTCTTGATGTGAAGATTAAGAGTAGTAAGGCAGTGGAGAAGTGACCTCAGGGGCTCTCACACTGTGAGCATTACAGCCAATGATGCCTAGCAGACAGGTGGAGGGGAGTAAGAAAGCAGGAGGTACAAGAGTCACTTCTGGACTGACAGACAAGAGACTAAGCTGTTCCCAAAGCAATAAGGCAATTGGAACTCCTCCTTGCACAAAGCAGCTCTGAGCTGCTGTTCACACCAAGCCCTTTCAGCTCTGTGAAGGAGACTTGTGTGTAGTAACAGGCTGGGAATTGAGACAGCTCCTTAGAAATACATAACTCCATCTCATTGTTTATTAAACAAATAGATCTGTACCTACTTGATGGAATAGGACCAGGCTAACACATGAGGTAGAGTGTTTTAATTAGGGGATTAATTATTCATCACAGGTACTGAATAGTGCCAGCTAATTACCACGTTGAATTATAAAACTGTGGTGTGTTTTAATGTCCTGCTTTCAGAAGGCTCTCCTTCAACAGCAGATCTGGCAAGGTGATGCTATATGAGTGGTCTTGATGTTACTATAGGTTCAGTGGGGTAGCTACCAGGAGCAGAGTGAGACAGGCACCAAGGATCTATTGAGAACAGTTCATGAAAATCCTTGAGGATACCTGGATTTCTTGTCACATTGTCTTGTCTAGTTTTGATAGAGGGCTTTCCCCAGCTTTCAAGATTTGGGGAAGAGAGGAAACACTGTAACTGTAAACAATTATATAGACATATCTATGAGTACTTAATTTTGTTATTCACTTTCACTGATATATAGCAAGTTTTTAAAGTTTTACTGTAAAAAAGTATTAAACCCTCCTTATAAAAAAGTCTTAGGCAAAAAAATAATATTAGTTCTAGTAGAAAAAAGTTGGGGTTTTACTGGAAACTACTTTCTGACTACTTTATGCAATACTTGGGAAGCTAAAACTGGGAGACAAATTTCTATTGAAAAATCTAGATTGTTTTGAGAAAAATGGAAGATATCTTTTAAAGGTATGTGTGGCAAAAACTGGAGATTTGCACTTAAAATTAATTTTAAGCAACAGAAACATTCAAGTTTATCTTTTTTATCTTTGTTGTTAAATTCACAGATGCTATCTGGAGAAAGCCTGGAATTGTCACAGAAGTGCAAGTGGAAAAGGAAAAGAGAAAATTCCTAGAGGAAGAGAGGAGGAAAAAGAAATCTTTGAATCCAGACTGAAGTCTTCATCACAGAACCATTGTTTTGTTTTGTTTTGTTTTGTTTTGTTTTGTTTTGTTTT
>JANHGN010012705.1:38597-68712 GCA_024605025.1 Megaceryle maxima
TTGTTTTGTTTTGTTTTGTTTTGTTTTGTTTTGTTTTGTTTTTCTCGTGGAGTATTTGAACAACTTTAATTTTGACAAGCAGCCACTAGAGGTCAGCTGTGGTTTTAATTTAACAAAATATTACTATATTCCATTCCATTTTGATCAAAATTAAACATACAGTAACATAATTTCTGAACTTTGCTTTTGAAATCCATGTGATGGAAATGATAGCAGGAAAATGTAGTAGTCAAAGAAGATACTTCTACAGAGATAGTTTTCAACATTAGGGTTGAAAATCTTCACATATGTATGGTACGTTGTTCTAAGTATGTGATCAGCTGGCAGATATTGGAATAGATCTATTCACTTTAAATAAATTACAGTAGTTCAAATAATATGCAACACTAGTTTACTCTCTGCCAAGTATTTAGGTCTATTTAAAAGCTGTCCAAATCTGTGACAAATTTTCAATTTTCAAATATTTATATTCCTACTTTAATTTTGTTTTAGTTTAGATTTGATGTTTCAAGTGGCCAGGGCATGTCTGAGTATTTTAGGGCTTTCAGTTCAAATGAGATAAACTAATCCCCTCTCCTGCATTTCAAAGTCCAAGTGATTTCTTAACTGTTCTGAGGGATTCCACAAACTGCCCACACTTCACTGTGCCTCCCTCCCGGCCCCCCAGGTCTCCCTTGCATTCAAAGACTTGTGATTCCTCTCTTTCTGAGCAGGGAAATCAAGCCAGTATTTGGATCCTGATGTGCCATCTAGGTGGTTTTCTCCATTACTGCATCTAAAGATTTATCCTTTTAACCGTCCACCATAAAAATATTATTTTGTGTATGGTAGGCAATTGAGTCAGGAGTTGCTATGAGCTGATAGTCTTTAAAAAAGGGGAACATACTGGCTTCTCTCTAGCTTTAAAATACGGATTTTTACTTCAGTGCAGTATCAAAGTGACTACACAATCTACAATGCAGTACTACTGTAGCTGACAGTAGAATTTGGGCTAAATCCTGTAAACCCATTTGTTAATATAATGTACTTTAATCCTGAATCATTTAGTCTTAACCACAGGGAGACAATGACTCAGCATGGCTTTAACAGATGCCCCCCCCCGGGGAAAGGCATGTTAGCGGATGCTGATTCATTTATATTGGACACTGCTGTGAAACATCTTGCAGACAAAACTCAGATTAATTACTGTACTTAATATGGTTTATGTCATTTATTCATTGCTCAAATGCATTACTCTGAATCTGCTCCCTGGCAGTTTTCCCAGTTAACCGGGCATGGCAGTTATTAGGGTACTCAGAAACACGTGCTTTCCTGCCTGCTCCATCCAGAGGATTACCTGCAATTGCTGCCTTCATCCTCTGATTTCCTACGCTGGATGACAGATCCATGTTTTATGATGTATGCACTTAATTTCATGGCTTAGAGGGCTAAGTGTTCATCAGGACAAGTTTCAGGACAGGAAGAGCAGAGCAAATGAAGCAATGGCACCATACAAACTTTCCATTTTGAAGTGTGGAGTGCTGTGAAGAAGGTTTTGGTCCTCTTAGCTTGTGCTACTCAGTATATTACCAATGCAGACTTTTAATCCCTTCTGCTGTGCCAATAGGCCAGTAGCATTTGTGAGTTTGCTTCCACCTCTCTCTAATGTTCTACTAGCTTTTCTACTTTCAATTCCACCCTCGGAAAGCCAGGTGCATGCACCATGCATTTATGCAGCGCTAGTCTGAGCACAGACAAAGCTTGTGGCTGCCTTCAAAGGAGCCCACCTGAAGAGGGCTTTCCTGAGCTGGAAATGGAGAGTAAAGTGTTCCTGTCTAGCTCCCACCAGCTGCGTATGATGGCAGGGCTGGCCAGCCAACCAGCCCAAGTCAGCTCCCCAGAAGAAGTGGGGATAAAGCCACTGAAATGAGATTTTGGAGCAAAGCAACCTCTCACCTGCCCTTGTTCAGTGATGCAGGCTCCTGTGCATATTCTTTTATGTGAAATTACTCTGATAACTCACTTGGTTTATAGTCCCTAATTTCTTCCCCTAATTGAAACTACTTTATGAAGCCTCAGATGTTGGCTCAGTGACTGGGAAAGGGGAAATGCCAATAGAATGGTAACGATCATGAAATGAAAAGTTCATCAGCAGGAACAATCCTGCACCAGTGTTTTGAGCAAAATGTTCAATCTAAGAAATGCAATTAACAGCACAATTAATTTTATGTGTTAAAATCATGAAGATAATGAGAAAAGTTGCAGGAAAGAGGGGATAATTAAGTTAATCATTTGAGTTTCTTCCTTCTCTGTGTTATTGTGTACAATGCTGCATCCAAAGACAAGACACTAGATTAGATCCAAGATCCTTTAACTCTTTTATGATATTATTTTTGTGACAAAAATTCAGTTCTGACACTTTGGCAGCGCTTCAAGTATGTATGTATGTAATATGCTTTCCAGCCACATCCCTGGGATTTGTACTGAGTCTTAAGAAGAAATGAGACTGTCCTCTTCAGAAGTATAGTAAACAGTATGTTAAAATCATATGGTAAGTAGTGTGTTACTGCTAGTTGCTCAGTGGCAGCTTCATCTCGTAAAAACTTGTGGGATAGATTGGACAATCTCGCTGTGGTTAATGTTTGATCAAAGGGGTCCTGGCACAGTCATGCCAGTACCATTGCAATAAGGGTTGTAAACATGCAAACTGGAGGAAAAAGTAAGATGTGGATGGTCTTTTACCTGATAAATTTACTAGGACCTACCATATAATCCATTGTAGCAAATGTTTTTTCATCAACTCTTTTCTGACCTTTTCTACTACTTTTTTTCAAGCTTCAAGGAGCTGAGCTTTCCCATGCCAGAACTGCTTTCCACTCATACCATCTCCTCCAATCTCTGTTCTGCTTTGCTTTCCTATTTCCATTTGACATGGCTGTAATGCAAAGCGAAGGGTATTTTGATTTATTTTCCCTCTAGAACAATCACTCAGATGCTCATTATCAAAACAGATGTTCATCCTGGACCTGAAATGTCTTTCTTCTGCTTAATTATATCTCATGACAGAGCCCATATTACACAGTGGCTCATCTTCAGATGCACATTTTCAGCAGACTGATTAAGACACACTGAATCTCAAAATTATTTTCCTACCCAACTGTTGAAGTAATGCAAAGAAAATTAGCTTGTTTAATTTCCCAGTGAGCTTACCAAGGGCAGCTTGGATTTCTTTCAGTTAACAGCTCTCCTTCCTTCATTCATATTCATTCATTCATTCATTCATTTATTCATTTTTTGCATTTCATTTTGTTTTGAAAAGACAGTGATAGGAGCTTTACAAATACCTGACAGGCATAGAGAGGAATGAGTTTTGTGGAGCAGTTCAGAAATTGAGGACATTGAGATAGCAACAGTTAATAAAAAAGGATTAGACTTCACACAAATTCATTTCTTTCATGAAACTGTTTCCAAGCAAAAACTATATCCTCATCATTTACTGCTACAGAGCAGGAGAAAGAAGAGCTTGTTCTTAACAATGGCTTATGCAATATATTTAATACTCAAGAATAAGGAAGTCTGTAATAAGACAGGTTGCAGGATAATGTCTTACTGATGATTAGTGGCTGTTACAGTAATAGAGATCAAGAGTCTGAAATGATGTTTGAGAAATGACAGTGATCCTATTTTCTGACAGATAATTCAATTTAAGATGTCCTAATTTTTAAGACCTGACTACTAACTTAGCTCATTTAACATCTGTCACTTTTTAGTTTATCAGTGTCGGATGAGTTGTCCACAGGCAACTTTTTTTCAGTGAAAATTTCAGTAGAATAAAGATGAAAACCTCAAACTGCACGACTTCCTGATTACAAGTCATCTTTTTCTATCTCTTAACTAGAGCACAGAAGGGCTGTTCAGACACTCTTGCTGTTGGTAATGGTTAGGCCATGCAGTCACAGAGCAGAAACCATCTCATATGATATTAACTTTTTTTACTGTAAGTGTGACGGAGCACTAGCACATGTTGTCCAGAGAGATTGTAGTGTTCCCATTCTTGGAGGTATTTGAAAACCAAGACATGGTCCTGGGCATCTGATTTTAGGTGGTTCTGCTTGAGCAGAGGATTGAACGTGACAATCTCCAGATGTTTCTTCCAACCTCAACCACTTTTTGATTCTTATCCTGTGACACAGGTGACCCACAGTATCTGTCATTTAATTGGAGGCCACTGCAACTTCAAACACCAATACCAAAAGGAAGAGAGGTCTGTAAACTCTCTTTAACCATATAACCTCCTCCACTCTTCCTAAGTACCTTAATTTATATCTTCAAATTAGCCTCTTGTTTCATCTTCCTTAATCATATGGGGCTACACTCACACATTGGTCCATAGGAGAAAACTTCCTTCATGAACCATAAGAAGTAGAGTATATGAAATACACTTAAAATAGGTCTGATCTACTCAATACATTCGTTTTACTTGTGCTGGCTGTTTAAGGGGAATGAATATTTATAGGGTCATAGATTCTGTTGCTGGAGCAAAGATGTTTACTTATAAAACCAGCTGAATCTGGGAGGACATTTGGTAACCTCTCATTCCCACCACCAAACATCTGCAGTTTTACCACTAGATAGCAGTATGTAGCAATGAATGATGTTTCCAAAGATGGCTTGAAATAGCTGGATAACTGAATGCATTGCCTTCACCCACACTCAGGGAGCAGGTAAGGAGAAATGGCAGAAAGAGAAAGCAGAGAAAATACGTCCTTTTTTTAATTTAAAATATCATCTACTTTTCTTCTGTCACAGTTTTTGATTCATAAATGTTGAATTACCTGCACTTGCTGAAAAATGAAGAGCTCTCAAAATCAAACCACAAGATGAAGGAAAAACAAGGAGTCCTTTGTTCTCTGCTACACGTGTGCACAGAGGTGTAGAAAGACTTTTCAGGGTACCTCAGTGCTCACCCCCAATGACACAGGAGACTTACCACTAGATACCACTTCCTACAAACAGCTTAGTGAATGAAATGTTTGATGGTGGAAGTGGGAAAGACTGCAAAGGCTGCTGTTGCTGGTGTCGGCTTTTCAGGTTGTGGCCATTGCCAATATTTTCACTGTCTTACACCATCACATCCTTACATATGCTGTGTCTCTGCTTCACCGTTTCCTCAATAATAATCAGTTAAAACCTAGTCCCTAGTGGAGGTAGTGGAGCTGTTTTTTAGATAAATATAGTGGTTTGCAACAGATGTGCATCTCTCTTAATTTACAGGTGATTAATTTGTCTCACCTTGGCTAGGGACCAGGTTAGACCTATTGGTGGAATTTTTTTGTGTGGTGGAAATTGAGCAGGGATTTGAATTCAAAATTAAGTCAGTCCAGCAAGAGCTGCCAGACAAGGTAACAACTAGTAAACACCAGGACTGGTGAGTTGAAAAGCAGGTCTTAAATCTAAGGAGAAGGAAAGAAAGAGTAGTGGTGCTTGTAAGCTGATTATATGTCTCTCTTTGAAAAGGAAATAATTCTTCTATGTTTATTCTAAGTAATGCACACATCAAAAATGAAGTACTGTGCATGTTCTTTAAGTTCTCTTCCTGAGGATAACCACACACAATACCTGGTATTTTGTCCCTTGATGTCAACTTAAAAAAAAAAACCAATGTTGTTAAAATATTTTTACATAAATGCTCTTTTTCTCTTCAGAAATTTCATGTTTCTACACAGCTCTCTGCCCTTTAGGTCATGTGCTCAGTGAGGTGTTGAAATTAGGAAGGAGCAAGAACCACGTAACAAGTAGGAAGAAGTTGAGTTAGAGCACTGCTTTGAAGGTGTAGTGACACTTTGCTATGAACATGCACAGATTTTCTGGGAGAGGAGCTTTTCAGTCCCGTCCCTCCCCCACTGGACTCCCTGTGCTGTTCCCATGTCATTCCAGACATCCCAGTGACTGCAGCATGTTCCTGTTCGTTTTCCTCCCTCTCACTGCAGCTGTCCTTATCAGCCCATGAACTGGCAAGTCCAGCTGTGACACAGACCTTGTGTAACAGTTTTACATCTCCTGCTTGTCTGTCAGCATGTCTTGAGATACTTATCACTGCCAGAATGAATAAACTTACTCACTTACAGCACACATGAACACACTGGTGCTATTTTTTCCCTTGACATAATGAGATCATTATTTCTATCATACTGACACTGTGTGGATACTATAGCCCTTTACTAACGATGATGTGACTCCATTCTTTTCAATAAGATTTTTAACATGTCTGTAAGAAACTCTTTCTTCTTCTACCTCCCTTCACTTCAAGTGTAAAAGCTTTGGTGGAAAAGATGAGGGTTTTTTTACACTTCTAGCAGATACTATAGGATATGTAGATCCCATATGTATTATATTGTTAATTTCTGTAACTATTTAAAAACTTAGCAGTGGATTTCATATTTTTCTCAATGGAGATTTTGCAGACTTTTTGCAGGAGGGGACCACTGGGCTGGTCCAAGCTCACAGTTTATGCTCAGTATACCTGCATGAAGATGTCAAAGCTATTGCTAGATGCTGTCTTAAAAGATGGCATTCAGTGCCCTGGACAGATTTTGGCAATGCATCACATAAAAGTCTTTCTTATTGCTGCTTTCTGTTTGTGGGGTGAGGGAAGACAAACAAGCTGCTTCCCAAAAGGCACATTAAAGGTGACTGGTGAAGACTCCAGATTGCAGGTGTTGCTCAGGAGTGGGCAGCATAGATCCTCCTTTCCTGACAGCCAGCAAAGCTTATGCCCTGTAAAAGACACCTTCTGCTTGAAGGAGGAAGGTGGTAGAAGTTGGTTGGAGAGGATGTAGGTCTCCATGGATAGGCTACATTTGCTCTCCTTGTGCAACAGATAGGACCCCCCATGGTGGGGAAGCCTGATTAACTCTCCTTTTCTTGCATAGCTCTGAGCTTACTACCACAGGGAGGTAGTGACAGTTCACAGTTCTTAAACATATCATCCCACATTATCTGCAAAGTCAAAGAGAAATCTTGATACTCTTTAGACTTTTACATTGATACTGGGGACTAAACATGGGACGTCCATGTCTATATTGCTTATGCTTTAACCTCTGTGAATTGTGTTACTGTATTTTCAGAAGGGTCATAGACATTTGATCTATTTCTAGCTAAGCAAGGATGAAGGTGGGTCATCTTCTAATATTTTTAAATTGATTCAAGGGAAAAATAAATGTGAATAATTCAAATTCCTGCAGTACCCTCAGATCTGTTCCCTTTGACATCATGGTCTTACTGTGGCTTGTTGAAGGTGCTGGCTAGCAAGACAAAGGGGTAGCAGCTGACGATAGGAAAAGCAGAAGTCCAGTGAGGGCTGATACTGTGACACTGGTGTATTTTTAAGAAACAGGGATTTAATCTCTGTGTATGCAAAAAAAATTGAATCCTCATGTTAAAAAAAAAATAATAAATTTTGTCCTCAGAGGGAAAACTGTAAGAATGCCTTTCTGTTTTCTACACTAAAGTATGACCTGTAAAACAGAGGTACATCTCATCAGTGGAACTGGTGTGAATCAAAGGGGTTGGAAACTCTTTTCTGTCAGTCCATTTCTATAAAAGGCAGGAGAGGGATTGCAGGTCTGACAAAGAGGTTTTGAGAGGAAATATTATTCACAGACATTTCTATGAGATAGATTGCCCTCCTACACCTCAAAGAAAGGACACCTGTTTGCTGCAGTCTGCACTAACTGCACTGACTCAGTGCAGTTGAAAACTGGGGATAAAGTGCAGGGAAAGACAGTCACTACCTGTGGTCACCCTCCTGCCTGGAGAAGGGGTTTATGACAGACCTTCTGCTTAGCATGACCAAGTTCTTGGTAACAAGGACTTAGGTATTTCACTCTATGTCCCTGCATGAGATACCTGTTAGCTTTTTGTTGTTTATACAAGTTGTCAGTTTGGAATAAATGTGAAGTGCTGTTCCAAAGATCATTTAATATCAAAGCTATAAAATGTACTTGCATTTGAAGAGAGGAGGGCAACTTGGTCCTCTACTCAGGAACTTCTGTCTTCTGAGATTGCAGCTGCTCAATGCTTCAAGAAAGAGGAATTTCTTTAATAACTGGAGTAAAACAGTTTCACTGCTTTATGGAGAGCACTTGGTGCTCTCAGCTCTACTATGGGGTCCTGCTAGCTCTAGGGCTAGGGAAGTATGTAGTTAGACTTTCCTCTAAATTCTCGTGCTTGAAAGCAGCAGCAAAATCCTGCAGTTTTAAATTTATGTCTTTTTTTCATGTTTCCTTCTCCTCATTCCTGAATCATCCCTATGATTACAAGGGATTTGCTGTAGCATTGCTCCTAGAGATTGACAGAAGTACATGAGATTGACAGTCCCTGATACCTTTCTGGACAGGGTCAGGTTATCTGCCTCCCCTGGCCATGTTTTGAGGTGCAGGCAGGCTTGTAAATGCTGCCTGGCATGGTAAGAAGGGGGAACACCCTGCTGTAATGACTTAACAATCATGGAATTCACTTACCTTGTGCTTGTGTGGACAGTTGTGGTGTTCAAACTGAGCTTTGAATGTTTGGGCAGGCTTATAGAGGGAACAGTCCCCTGACTATTTCTACTTTAGGCAAAGGAATGGACTTTGTCTCCAGCTTCCTTCATGAGCCCTGATCTTCTGATACCTAAGATAAGGCCAGACTTTCCATATTCCCAAGATGGGAACAGTTTGTATTGTTTGTATCAAACACAATGCCATTAACGCCAAAAGAAATAACAGCATATAAGCAATAGCCATTTTCTGTCTCAGTGTCTGACACATTGATCTCAACAGGCATTTAAGTATCAATGTGAGCAACATCAGAGCATTTAAGCATAAATTGATTGCTTCTGCATCTCAAATCTCTGGAGGTCCTTACTAGTTACAACACTGGATGCCAATTTCTCTGAAGCATGGGGTAAGAATTATTACCAAACATAAGAAGCTAGGTCAGCTGAACTGAAAGTTAAATCAAGTATTTTAAGTTTTGGCTGAGGATCACTAGGATTGCTAATAAACAGTAGCTATAACAGTGACTGTGTTTGTTAAGAACTGGACATTGGTGTTTACTCTAGGCCTCAAGTATGTATCCATTTTTCTAATGACATATTATCTTCAAGTAAACTTGTAGACTTTGTTTGATGAGGTGAACTCCACTTCTCGTTCCTGACAGTCTGCATGTAGTAGACATGGTAGCAAAGCCAATATTTTATCCGGAATATTATTTAAAGTAGTTCTGTGGGGTTTTTCTCTTACTTGGTTTGATGAATGAGGCTATTGAGGAGATGGGAAATTAAAAACTTGGGTACACAAAAGAGTAATTTGCTTGCCTGTTTACTAGTTTTCAGCTACAATATTAATGTGAGTTCATCACAGTTCAACTGACATGGAAGGGAGGAAATCCTTGGGGAAAAATATAGTCATTTGGGATTTCTATTGGGGATTTAGCTGGGCAGATGATCCCATCCACACCTTCTCCATACTTTCATGGACTGTGTAGCCACAAAGGTATCTAAATTCATACCTATCCTGCCCTGGTTACTTTAGCCACTCTCTGAAAAGCCTCTTTCATGTAGGAAAATACCCTCAAAACAAAACAAAAACAACACTCCACTAATGGAAGAGAAAACCAAGACCATGAATTTCTCCTAAACAAGTAGGATTAGACACTTACAATGTTGAGGAAGCAATGTCTCAGCTACTTAAATTACAGACACTATTTTTCATCCATCTGGCCCATTTCAAAGAAGGCAAAATGAGGTTCCAAATGCAGAATTGCTGGAAATCTCCATGGGGAAGGACATTTCAAACTTACAGTCACAAAACGATTGGTTAGTTTGTTTCTTTAGGGATCTTTTCCTGTTATTACCAAAGGCTTTTAAGTCTTCTAGCTCATGCTCATGGAAAAGCTCTGAAAAGCTGACCTGTGGACTGTCTGTTGTGTCTACCAGAGAGAGTAACCCATACCCTCTTGGATGATACTTTCTGTTCCTGTAGAGTCAGGAGGGAGACAAGTGAATGGCTACTTATTCCTCAGACTAATGCATCTCTCATTACAACCCTAATAGAGTCAGTCTTCATGTCTTGTTTTATTCAGAGGTCCTGTAGCCCCCAGGATTGGTCAGGGCAGGATAGACACATGATAATGGCTTTTCTGCCAGACTGACATGCTGAGTGGGTGTAGTTTGGACATGCAGAGCTAGGGCATGAGAGCACCTGAAGAGCACAAAATGTGCTGCAGAAATAAGCTATGCTATGAGTATGACTGCACCAGCTTTGGCAAACAGCCTGAAAATGGTCTGCCAAAGTGGACACATTTGCCCTGACTGCATGTAAGTGATGCATTCCCTTTAGCTTGACTTCACTCAAGCCCCAGTATATTGTCCCTTTCATAATGGTTTGATGCTTCCTCCTCAGTTCAGCTCTATGTCCCCCGGGTCAAGACACTTTGTAGCAGAGACAAGAGCATGATTCTACAACAGCTCATTCCAGTCTAAACCAGACTCTCCTATCCCCACCAGCTGTATGATTTTCCCTTCTACTCTGACACTAGCACACAAGCAGTTGTGGGGAGAGGTAGTGCAGGAAAAGAGTTGTCTGAAAATGAACACCTTTTGCAAAGGATGGGGTTGGTGTGTCTGCCACGTGGAAAACAGAAGTGCAGCAGCCCCCCCTAGATCAGGCAAGACTCTTGAAACTTATCACTTGCATGAAATAGATGGAGGACATGGTTGCAGGGTATTGCTGTCTGCTCTGGCATGGGTGGAGAAGGAGTTGTGCACACCACCATGTCTGTCACACCAGCAGCTAACTGTGAAGAAGGTAAGGATCGTGTCTGTGGGACAGACACACAAGGTGAGACAGATGACTCATCTAAGAGCTTGCTCTTTCTTAATTTAGCTAATGTCATCATTCTCAAAAGCAGAGGGGGCATGATGGGGCGGAGAGAATGACTTAGGGAACCTGGGAGCTGGCTGCTATCCAGGAGGAGAGCCCTTGAATGAATAAAATATGCTTACATTATAGTTTCAGACTCTTGTTAAACACTGACCAGATGGTTCTAACTGCTGGTCTATAAAACTTCCCACAGCAAAATCCACTACACATGCAAATACTTGTTTGCTGGAGGGGGGAATTTACAAGTCCTGGGGTGTTCAGCTCCTGAACTGGTGGGAATCTGATGTAAATCTTGTCTGTGGCAGCATTTCACCTACAGTGCTGCTACCACTGAACCATGAGTGAAATGATGTGCTCCACCTGGTACCAGCAAGTAACCAGCCACTAGTCATATTCACCTTATATAGACTTCTATTTTAATTGTTCAGTATCTGTGCTGTCATCTTATTCCCCATAGTCTGACAAGGAGTTAAATTACTTCACATTGTAAAATGAGGCAAGGCATCAAGTCTGAAGTTAATACAGCATTCTTGCATTAAAGCCTCAGGGTGGAATTGCATTCCCAGAGGGAACATACTCCATAAATGCTTCTGGAAAGCTTTTCTCAGCTGTAAGGCTGTGAATCAGACTTTGTGCTTCCTTTGAGTAGATCAGCAGCAACTCTCAGAGGGTTGCCTTGCATCTGTACTGTTTTTAGGAAAGCAATTTGCCATTCTTCACAAAGTGGGGCAGTGAACTTGAAGCAGTGCCTCCATCCCGTCCAGGAAATCATCATTCCTGAGTTGCTTGTCCAACTGAACACATACCTGAGCTTTGCAAAACCGAAAAGCCAGGTGCCCATGTGAGCATCAAAGGTGGATTAAATGCTGCCAAGAAGAATCTTTGACCTGAACTGATGTATCCATTCTTTCTAACAGCATTTAATTTCCCTTTTCTCTCCATAAAAGGAGTAATAAAGAAATTTTCAGTTAATAAATTTTTAACAAGCAGGTCTTGTGAGAAAGAGGAAGATTCCAGAGTCAATGCACAAGAACTCTCATTGCATGCTGTAATTTGCTTGCTGGGATAAAACTCAGCAAAGATCCTTGAGGAGGACAAAGGAGATAGTGGAAAGCAAATATGTGCTTCACTTGTGTCTATCTGCCTGTGCTGCAGCAAGGTGGAATGAATCATTGTGTTTGAAGGGAAATGAGATGATGTCTGTTTTATTTAAGAATATCAAGTTTTCAATGGTCTGTGCTAATGAATAATATGAAGGGCTGAAATCCTTATTCCAAGGGAGCAGGAATAAGTGCCTTTTTTATTTCCCTGAGGCTTAAGTGTAACCCCAACATTCAAGAAAATTGGAGACATTTTATTGCAAAGACACTGCCTTATTTAGATAAATTTCAGATTGAGCAGCTGTGGGGTTTTCCTTAACACTGACCTCCCTTGAATCCTTTTCCAAACAAAGAACTAAAGGAAAAGCTTAAATCCTTCCAATTTCAAAGAATTTTCTTCATTGATTTAAAAGTTAAGCTTTAAGCATTGTGAGAGAAACAGCAAGAACATAGAATCCTGAGCATCTTTGAAAATCAGCTCTATAGGTTGTATACATCAAAAGGAAAAAAAAAATCTTATAACTGAGAATGAAATAGAATTTGCCTTTTTTTTTTTTTTTTTTTTAATCATCTGAAAACATCTTATGAATTTGATAATGCAGAAAGGACTGGATGTTCTTTGCAAGAGCTGGTTTAAATCTCAAAACCAGGCTGGCTTGTGAATACAACTAAAACACCCTATTTCAGGTTTAATAGGATTCATTGCTTATTTCCACATTTCTTTCTGACCTGAATCCATTTTGAGAAAATGCAGTCTGAACCTGGTGATAACAGGAGGATATAAATCTATTTTAATTAAAAATAGAATCACAATACCCTAAAGCAAGACAATAAACTATACTCTTGCACTGAAAATAAGCTGACCAGATTTCTGGATGACAAATCTAGGGTATTGTGGAGCAGGTGCTGTGATGTCTTATCAGAGATTAGAGGAAGAATGTTACACTGGCAAGAGAAAAAGGTTTATTATGGCTTTACATACACGTAAGCAGTAATATCTGAACACAGCAAGGCTGTGTGGAAAATAATTGCACATCTCTTGGATTCTAAAATCTAAGGCAAATACTAAGAAATTTCAGTTTCCACAGATGTCTATTTGAACAGTATCAAATGCATAGCTCATTTAGATATCCATTAATATTAATATAGTTGATAAATACACCAAATTAAAGTCACTGTGAAAGCCACTCGGTGTTAGGGTAGTGTGTTAAGAGTGTTGACAATGTCTCTCAAGCTAGAATTCCTCCAGTTTTAAAACTGTTTTAACCAGGAAGGGATGTGGCCATTGCCAAGAATGCCCATGCCCCGGCCTAATTTATTAACATTACTTTTTTATGAATTATCCATCTTGTATATTGAAAGTGTATGTCCCTGAACACTGAGGATGTTTCTGTGGGGAATAGTCTTTTCACAAATGTATGTGTATGGGAAATAACAGGAAAAACTTGCCAATACACATGTTGAATGGGGGTGTGTGTAGGGAGAACAGTTTAACATCCTTCCTGCCTATTCATTGCTTTCATTCCTGATGTTGTCACAACAGAACAAAGCATCTGCTTGGTTTTGTTCTCCCCACCCTCAAACTCTGCCAGCATGTATTGCAGCAACAGATGCTCCTTGTCTGTCTTCAACAGCTGGTGGAAGTGGGAGTTAAGCTGCATCAGGGTTGTGTCTGTGTTTGCTCTGGATCTAGTGGGCATTTGCACATGTCCATCACAGCTCATATGCTCTTCCTTGGGACTGATGCCTGCTGATAAATCAAATTCATTAATCCCATTACTGCTCAATATCGGTATATGGAATTTCTCCTGCCATTCTTAGAGAACTGGATAACTTCTGTGTATGATGTTGTCGTCTCTTCAATGCAGTTTGTCCTGCAGCAGCCTGGCATAAGCCCTGATGCCCAGAGTGATGGTGCAAAAAGAACTATGAGGAATGGCATAGGGAGGTTATGTCTCACCAGACTGCAGAGCACTCTTCCCACCATCCTTGGAAGGAGGTACAAAAAGGGACCTGGCAAATGAAGAGCTGGAGCCTAAAATAAAGAGCAGGGAAAGATATCTAGCTTTGGGAAGATAGTGGGAGGAAGTGTACAGAAAACAGAGCTGAAGAAAGTGGAGACAAAGAGGTGTGGAAGAAAGGACCACTGAGTGGGTTGAAAGATGAGAGAAGAAGAGAGAGCATGACAGGAATGAGACTGAAGGGACGGTGAGAAAGAAATTAAGGGGGTCTGTGTAAGACTTTTGAAGAGGGATTCAGTTTGACACTGTACTGTTTAGTGCAGCAGAAAGAGCAGCAGACCTTTGACTTGAGGAACAAGTCACAGAGAGACAGAGACTGGGTGGGAAAGCAGAGAAAGAATTTGCTACAGGCCATACAAGAGCTGGGTGATGCTTATAAACATGCATGTCCTGCCTCTCCTCTCTGTAGATACAGTGGGAGATTTTGGTTCACTCTATTAATAATGCATAGTTTCCTTGGCAGAAAAGGGATGACTAGAAAGTCAGGGAGGGGATGGAGGCTTTTTTTCTCCCCACGGTGATTCTGAGCCAGTAGAAATCTGGAGTTAGATAGATCAAAAATTAGTTCCAAGAAAGCCTGGAATGGAAATACTGTTGGTTTTGGTGTGATTTATTTATTTATTTATTTAGTAGCCTAGGTCACTGTCAGGCACATGAAGAGGGAGGGCTGTTCCCATACATGTAAGGGCTGGTAGAAGCATGTTCTCCTCTAACCACAAACCAGTCAGAGAAGGGTTGCAGACCTACTTCCACTAGAGCCTTGCAGTTTTCTGTGCTGAAGCCTGTCTTGTTGGACATATAATTGTCAGAATTTATTTCCTTCTCTCCTAAACTTTGCTTTCAGATAAGCCTTCCACCTTCCCAATCTCAAGTTTTATCCCTATCATCTATTGCTTAGCAGAAGGGTACTGATACTATAACTTGTTCTTCTTTGCTTTGCCCAGCATTTGGCACTCTCAGCTAGCCATAAATTATACACATTTTCCTCTTTCTGTCAGATCAGTGCTTGGACCTACAAGTCCTGAGAAATTTCCTCTGAATTGCTAAAGCAATCATTTTATAAATCAAGATATGCAGCAAGTGAAGTCCTTAGTGATGGGTATGATTTAATGAATTCAGTAATCAAAACAAGACTGTTTCAAGTCACACTTTTGGATAAGACAAAATTAAAAAAGGAAGCTTTAAGTGTCAGAACTACAGTCATTCAATAACTGTCCTCTTTCCTAGAATAAGTTTCTCTGTTTTGCCACTACTGTGCTGTCTCCAAAAACAGAATTAATCTCTTTACAAACCCCTTATCACAAGCCAAAACCAATTAGTGGAAACAAGAGTAGTATTTTAACAGAGGACTGCTGTGGTGCACAAGAATCTGTGAATGGTCTTCAGCTGTGGCAACTTAAAATTTTCAAAGATTTTCTTCAATAATTATATTTGAAGGAACTTCAGGTTACTTTCACATGGATCAGTTTGCTGGATAACAGGTCAGGGTGGGTTTTTTTCTTTTAAAAATGGACTTTTTCATTCTGTCCATCCAAATCATGCTATTGCCAGGCTCATTCAGATGTTGACCCTGTCTTACTTGGGAGCTTTGAACGTTGACCAGACTCAATGGAAACAGTAACACTCCAGGCTATGTGGGTATAGGCATGATACCCACAAAATGGCAGCTCTGAAAAGAACTAAAGCAAGAAGATGATGGGGTGGCCTCCTGGCTGTAACTTTTCATTGTTTGGCCTGGGCTGCTTTTGCCTCCTGTGATGCCAAATAAAGCTCATCTGTTTTTTGTTTTATCTGCTGTGATATGGCTTTATTTTTCTTTGTGGTCTCTGCCTTTGGGTTGCCTAGCTCATTGAGGTGACTGGATGCCATGTTCATGGTTACAGTAACAGACTGTAATTTCAGGGGGGAAATGCTACTACTACTAATACTACATCTATGTATGTATGCCTGTATGTTCCTTACAAAGGTTGTGCATTTATCAGCACCAGTAGACTGAGATGAGTGTCTGGGGTGGGAAAGAGTTGAAGAGGGAGGAAAAGATGTTGCACTTGCATTGTAACAGCATCACATTATCTTGTTCTTCTGGATGTGACCATTCAGAGCTAGATTTTCTCATTTTCAGAAATCAAATCTGACTCAGAAAGGTCTAAAATGGAAGCCAATTCAGTAATTTTTTTATTAGATATGCTGCTTAGTCCACAAGCTAATTTCATAGCACAGTGGGACTCTTATCTCTGTTGGTGGTTGTAAGAACTATCCAACAGAGTAACAGTTGTGCAAATACCCTATTTCTTGCCTCACTTACCTTTTTTTTTTTTCATGCTAGAACAACAACAACAACAAATTCTCTAAATCTTTTAAAGCTGTTTCCATTCTATTACACTGGGTATCAATTTTATTTGTGCTTTTCTGACAGTTTCTATTACTTTGATCCAATTTTTGAGATGCTTGTGCCCAACCTTCTTCAAGGTATTTTTGTGTTTAACCTTTGTAGAGTTTGGTGCTTAGGCATACTGGATAACTCTTCAGAATAATCTCTTGAATTCAAAGGGACTAATCAAATGATATGCCTCCATATCTGAAAGGTATGGTTCAGTTGCGTGATTCTTCTAATGTATTGGTGTACAAGAAATTGCTAGTACTGATAAAGGTTAATTTATTAATATGTTCCTATATGATTTTAGTATTTATGCACTTGGAGAAGTGAGACTTTGATTTCTCTAGATATAAAGAAATTCATATCCTTCAGGAGAACACTTTATGTAAGCTTGCTGTTGTTATTCTCTTACTGGAACAGCGTGAACCATTGGTTTTAATAAGGGGATTAAGTAAAATGGGCACACTTGGCTACATTGCTTGGGAACACATTTCTCTGCAAAACTGTTCTGGAAGATCCAGTTAGGAGCTCGTTCTGTGTTGTGTGTTTAGATCTATTCCTACTCTGCATAACATTTAAATATAGATTGAATGAATGCTTATCTATGATTTGTTGAATAGAGGCCAGTCATTAAACAAGGTGTTAATAGGTAGCAACAGTTTGATGGGCTATCAAGCCATATTCCCTATGGAGGGAATACTTATCAACAATCTATTCTTCTTAGTGAGGGGAAGCTACAATGGGGGCTTTAGGAGCATCAGAAGGATTTTTGCATCTCCTCACATCATCTCACAGTGTCAAGAGGTGGTGATGGTTCTACTTTTGATATCTGAAATCTCTTCTTATAGACACTCAATCAGGAATTTAATTAAAAAAGGAGACAAAAGGAAATAGTGTGTCCTCCCCAGAGGAATATTCCAAACACTGAGTGCACAGCCACAGAATAGAAGGGAAAAGGATGCAATTGAACATGGAAAGGTAGCAAGTCCTGGAACAACTGCCAGGATACAACTTGTTCCATACTGTCAGGTGCTACTCAGCTCTGTGCCCTTACACAATACTTTGGGTTTGGTTTTTTTGTTTGTTTGTTTTTCCTTTCTCAAGGAAAATTACTTTCCTCCAAATAAAGATATTATTCAGGTTTTCCCTCCTCCTCCCTTCTATGACAGAAACAACTTTTTCTGCTGTTGGAAGCTGGACTTAACAGAAAATTATTTGCAAGTGTAAAATTTAGGAAAGCTCTCTTGTACATGGAAAATCCCAGATGAGCTGCTTAAAAAGATTGTGCCTCCTTACTACTGAAACTATTCTTCTCACCAAATCTATATTTAATCCTTCTGTCAGAGAAACTAATATTTAGTGAAAAAAAGCTGCAGAAGAAAAACTGCGATGATGAAGTCTGTTTATATATAGACTACCTTGTAATAGAGACCTTTCCCTGCTGAGAACCAAATAAACCTTTCAGATACCTTTAGTAGAGGTGAACAAACCTATATTCCTTAGTGCTGCTCAACAGGAACATGTTCCTGCAAAAACAAATTATGTAATTGCAGAATCACAGAAAGGTTCAGATTTGGAGAATGTCTGCTTCACCCCACATGCTCAAAGTAGAATCAGCTAAAGCATGTTGCTCAGGACTTGTCTAGTTGCATTTCAAATATCTACAATGATGGAAATTGATAAACCTCTTTCAGCAACCTGTTCTGGTGTCTGACCACCCTCACAGTAAGAGTGGAGGAAGCAGAGGGGAAGGGTCACTTGACTTTCTGGCAGAACTCTTTCTAATGTAGCCCATGATTACTACTTTGCCACAAGGACACATTGTTCATGTTTAATTTGGTGGCCACCAGGATCTCCAGGTCCTTTTCTGCAAAGCTGCTTTCCAACCACTTGGCCTCCAGTGTGTACTTGTTCCTGGTGTTACTCCTGTCGAGGTGCAGGATGTGTACAACAGGCCAAAACTGTTGGCCCCAGTATTGTACATCACTAATGACTGGACTCTAACTGGACTTCATCCTGCTGATCACAATATTTTGAGTCTGCCTTTTCATCCAGTTTTTGATCCACCTCACTGTTCACTTCTCTAGTCTGTACTTCAGTTTGTTCTTGGTGACATTATTGGAAACAGTGTTGAAAGCCTTTCTGATATTGAAATAAACAATATTCACTGTTTTCTTCTTATCCACCATTCTCATTGTCTGCTTGTGGAAGTCTATCAGGTTGGTTAAGCATGACTTCCCCTTCATAAGCCCATATCAACTACACCAAATCATCTTCATGTCCTTCATATGTTTGGAAAGGGCTTTCATGAGAACTCATTCAGGAATGGAGACAAGGTTGAACAGCCCGCAATTGCCCAAACCCCTCTTACCCTACTTGAAGATAAGAGTGACCTTTGCTTTCTTCCCATCCTTGACAACCTTCCAGAATCAACATGATCTTTCAAAGGTAATTGAGAGTGGTTCTTACAATGACATCAACTCTCAGCAGTCTTGAGTGAAAGCTATCAGGTCCCGTGGACTTGTGTGTGTTCATATTGTTTAAATGTTCCTTACATGCTCCTTGTCCATCCAGAGTAAGTTTTCTTTGCTCCAGACTTTCCTATTGGTGTCTGGGGCCTGGAATTTCTGAAGGTTGATCTTAGCAGTAAAGATGGGAGGTGAAAAAGGCAGTGAGTGCCTTTTCTACGTCTGTTGTCATGACTTACCTTCCCATGCTGCTGTGAAATGTACCTGTAAAAGCACTTACAGCCCCTTGCCAGATTCAACTCTAGGTGGGCTTTGGCTTGCCTCACCCTGTTCCAGCATGCTCATACAATGTCTCTATATTCCTCTAGGGTCTTCTGACCCCTATTCCACCTCATGTGAGCCTTCTTTTTATATCTGAGTTTTGTCAATATCTCCTTGGTCACCTCATACTGGCCTCTCGGTGCTTTTGCTTTAGCATAGGTAAAGACAACCTCTTTGAAGAGCATGGAGTACAGGGAATGTAATTGCAAGGGGAATAGATTTACTATTCACAACTTCTATAATATATCAGGATTTCTATAGATTGCATATTGGCAGTGTTGATTTATGTGAATTGACTGAAAGCATAAAGGAACTCAGTTTTTATGAGGTGCAGTTTTCTGCACATTTGGGTCAAATTTATTTCTTAATGTTCATGTGCCTTCAAGCAAAAATAAATTTTTGTCAATAAACTTTTCATACTCCAGAGTTACAGAGACAAAACTGATCCACTTGCCTTCTTGCATTGCAGCAACCTTCCTCCAGTTTATCCCAAACTACCTTGAGCATCAAGTAGCATCAAAACTTTCTGGTTGTTGTTAACAATAAACCCTGAGTCAGCTGTAGAGAGGCAGATTTCAAAATCAATGAAGCTAAGTGGAATGGAGAAGAGAAAAACAGTCCACACAGCACCTTTCTGAATTTGTAATCTGACTTGTTGAGTACAAGTCATAAATATGTGGACAGACAGAAAGCAAAAATGGTGAAATGCCAAAAGCTTGACTGTGAAGCCTGTTTGAACCAGCCAGCACACAGTCTCTTAAGGAGGAGCCTAAGTTTACCAAAAAAATAAGACAAAAAGTGTGAGTTATTGTTGCCAACTTCACTGTTTTCACTGTAAATGTGTTGTTAAAACTTAGGTAGTACTCAGCCAGTTTCAAAAGTTGATAGCTGTGTTTCTGAGGGCTTTTTTTTTGTTTAGCTCAGTGACTCAGACACTGAGACACGGTGTCCCTTTTTCGGATTGAAACAGTAAATAACGGTTACTTACAGCTTACCAGGTCAACTTGCTTCATATAGCAATAATAAAAGGCTGCCTAGTTTTTAAAAAAATCTATGACCCATGCAGATTCCTTGCATAAGTTTTAACATATAGCCAACCCACGTGGGAATGTGTGTGGTGGGGAAGGCCTGGTGTGTTTGTGGGTGTGTCTCCTCCTGAGGGTCTCCTTTTGAGTGCAGAGCTCTGTGAGGTGGCATGGTGCTCACCACAGCATCATGCCATGGCTGTTCAGCTGCTTTGTGATGGTGCAATAGAACTATAGCCAGGTATCTGTGATCACTGGAGTCAGGGAACTGGCAAATTGTGGCACAGTCTGTTCACTACATATGAGGAAAAGCCATTGTAGTTTGGCCCAAATGAAGTTGATGATTTAAGAAAATTTCTACATTCTGACAGTGCAGAAAGGGTAGAACTGAACCTCTGCTCTGGAGGAATGAAGAGAAATATTGTTGTTGCTCACATTAGATAGATTTTGCAACCAATGGTAGCAGAATGGAAGTACCAGGAATGCCCAGTGAGAACAAGCAATGTAAACTGTATGGCATAAAGGTACTTTACAGCACATGACTAGGTATGGAGCCTGAACCTAGACTTTGAGTAACCTTTCAACATAGCTGTCATGTGGAGAGTTCAGTAGGTTTTTGATTTCTTTTTTCTTTCATACATTTCTTTATGAGGGCTTCCCAGTGAATGCATCCTACAATGCACCCAGTCCTACAGCAATTGCACTATGTCAGAACATACCATTAACTATGTTGCATATTTATGTAAGATCCTGGTATTGCCTGTTCTGCATAGCTGCATAAAAAGAAATATCTCTGCCTGATAGAGCTCTCCATTTACTAGCATCAACTATTTGATCTGATCTGTACCTTGACCTCTTGATAACATATCCTGACAGTCAGTAGGAATCCCACTTAAAATACAAGTGTTTGTAATGCTACAGTTAAAACTTCTGGAAATGTTGGTTCCCTTCACTCGTTTTTTAATTAGAATTGTGGACTCTGATCCTGACAGTCCTTTGGACTTTCACCAGATGTTCATTGGCGTTATTTTGTAAAATTTCATTGGATTGCTCAAGTAAAAGAGGTGAGGTACAGGGCCTTATCATACAGTCTAGCTTGTTGTCTGACTGTAAACATGCAAAGTGTATGGAGAGACACTGGATGGTCTCAGTGGTGGTGGCTGCAGAACTGTCTTTTGAAGACATTAATAACAAATCACAGCAATTTTAGGGATCCAGGTTAAACAGTGTGTTAATGCTCTGCAGGATTTCAACAGTTTTTAGGAATCCATGACTGTTCTGAAGTTATTGTTTACTGCTGAATTTTGGATGATGTTCTCTCCAAAAAGCAATTTGTGAAGTACATTTTGCCATGACTGTCAGGCCTTTGCTTTTCAATATCATGTGTCCTGTATGAGCCACTGAGAGATACATATTACAGTGAATAGACTGGCATTTCATTGGCTTGATAAGAGCTTTAACCAGGAGGAAATATTTCTTCAGATCAGCTCTGGCATATGTAATAAGAATCCATTTTAAATTTAGATAACAAATCTAGCTTTGGTTAAGAGCTTGCCAGGCACAATGAAATAGTAATCTGTGTGATTGCTATGTAAAATGTTGGTTGTCAGTGAATACAAGAGCCACTCCTAGACTTTGTGAGGACATATGGCTAAAGGCAGTGCTCAGAGTGCTGGAGGAGGAGGATCAAAAGGCATATGCTTTATTTTTGGCACTGTCATCAATTTGCTCTCTGATCATAGGCAAGCTGTTTATGCCACAGTGTTCATATGTAGATCCTTAAAATTGCATTTAAATAACTAAACAGGCAGTCTGATTTAGAGGCATCAATGCTTAAATTTAATAATACCTTTCTGATTTGTCAGAGGTATTATAAGAAGTAATTAATGTATATAAAGCACTTCATGATCTTTTCTTTACCTGTCTACATCTTTATCCATATTTTTATGCCATAATAAGGAAAGATTCTAAGTCGAACACAATTGCTGTATGTATGAAAAGGTGACTAAGACAGACTAATACCATAACTGCCCTTATCAATAGATTTTCTTGAGAGCAACTCTTTGTTGTCCTTCTTTGAAGACAATCATGATTTGAAATAATTCTATTTGCATTATTTCTCTTCTGAATAAGACTGTTTTGTGAGGATCTAAGTAATAAAATGCCATTACAGGAGACTGGAGCAAGTCTGATGCATTTGCAGTTGATTGAGGAAAACAATTTTGTAGAAAGTGAACCATCCTTCTTTGAACAAACAAACATGCAGGATGTTCTTGCCTGACTCTTCTTCCCATCCCCATTCTCTGCCCTTTGTTCAACCAAAGTGATTGAGTGACCTTTAGGATCAGCTAAAAACTTTTGACTCTGAAGGTCTTGTAAAAAAGACAAGGCTTATGTCAGGTTTATCTTAGGCAACTGAATAAACCCATTTGCTCTCACAAGTTCTGAGCAGTGATTTGGGGGGTGAGAGAGGGGGAAGATGTGGGTCTGACCATGTGCCTGCTCTTTGTGGCAATGGTGGAAGTCAGCCTGGCCTTGCCTCTCCTGCAGACTATCATGCTGTGTCATTCTTCCTTTTTTATGTATCACTTTATGACATTTTTTTCCATCAACACAGAGGATTTCCAGGGTGGCATATGTACCCCACACCACAAGTAGTTTGGCCATAGTGTTTTTCCTACTGTCCACACAAGGCTTGGCAAAGCTCAGGCCACAGGCTCCCAGGACTTCTCCAGCATTAAACATTCAGATCCTTAATAAAAATAAGACAGTAGTTTTTAAAGGGGGTAGAAGTGCTGAGTGAAGAAAGTTGCTACATAAATGCAGCTGTCTGCCATACCCCCAGAAGTGGCTGTGGCTTAGCCCAGCTCCAAACTGCACTAGTCAGTGGCAGGCCAGGCCCAGGCTATACAACCTGGTGAACAAAAGATAGTTATGACATGCTTTAGTCTAGAACTGAGTTCATAGGTCTTCTAAAAAAAAAAAAAAAAAAAAAGAAAATAATAATTATGACTTGTTATTAAAATTTCAGAGGAGGACACTAAGGCAAGCAATATACTTTACATCAATTAAAAGACAAACAGAACTCTTTGGGGGCATAAAATGCAAACAGTTCCCAGAGGTATGGTTAAATGACTGGGGTTATAAACCTAGAGACAATTCCTATTCACTAGAAGAGAGGCTATAGAACAGCCTGAGTGTATTTCTGTACATATTAGACCTGGTCTCTGTGTCTCAACCAAGGAAAATTTTTTTTATAAACAGCCTGCTTTCTGAGCTCACATCTGGCTGTCTAGCTGTCATAAGAAGGCAGTAACAGCCAAGCACTTAGGGGACCTCAGAGAACTCACAGTTGAGAAAAATAGCTTAAATTCTGCAACTGCAGAAAAAGGTACCTCTGTATTAAACACTGGAAAGCAAACAAACAAACAAAAAATCTGTGATTTCCAGATAACACTTTTTTCCCTTCCTAGGTCATTAGAAGTGCTTCTGTCTGACCTTGGTTAGACAAAAAAATTATATTCTTGCTTCCCTTTTACTCTCAATAGGAAAAACACCTTTCTGACTCATTTACTCAGTACTTACATTCTGGAAAAGTCATACAAAAACTGAGCAGGTTTTGTGTCTGTTACCTGGACTGCTTCAGGATTTGGGTTTCAGTTCAATAATAACATGAAATACTTTAACAATCTGGAAAACATGGCTCTTCTCCCAGGAGAACAACTGAACCACTGCAGTCCAAAATGAGTCTTTTACTTATTTCCTCAGTCTTAACAACATTTCTTAGCATTGAAACGTGCCTGGCTATATATACCTGTATATACCTGTAAATGGTTAAAACAGTTCTGTGCAGTTTTGATGTAGGGCAGATGCCACTCTTTCAAGCAAGGTTTGGATGTGTCTTGGGAGATAGAATGGATCAGAGACCATTGCCAAAAGGCAACTTGGCTGCAGTCACCCTGGTTAGGAAGGCAAGTTATTAGTAGTTAGGACATGAACTGTTTCATGTCAAAGCATGCCAGACAAAGGTACAAAGACATTTAACGTAGGGGGCTACTATTAATTAGCAAGTTATATGTTATCAAGTGGAACCTCGTTACCTTGAATGATCTAATTATCTCTTTGAAGTCTGACATCTTTTTAGACTTGGAGTAGCTGGTCCTCATCCCTGTCCTGGTTTCACCAAAAAGCAGTGTATGAGAAGCGAAGTGATTAGAATACCCACTTAAGGAAAGTCTGTGTGACTGAACTGGAAGAAAAGAGATGGGAAAGGAGCTGCTTCTAGTAAAATCCGTAATATAACTTTTGGACAAAATTGAAAGTTAATATCTTTGAATAATTTTTCAGATGGTCCTCAAGATCTACCATTTTGATTACCTTGGGCTTCTGTATGCTAACATAAGGCAGAGTCTAACCGTCCTAGGACTGCTCTTCAGTAAGGCTTCTTGCAGATAGAGAGAAATCTGCAAAAGAAAACCTAGTCCTAGAATTGACTGCTCTTTCCAACAAATCTCCTTCAACAGCCAAGAAAACAGAACAGGTGCTTTGTTTTCTAAAATTCTTCCCTAATGATTGTACAAACCGTGTGCAGTTTCTTAATGATGTGCTTTTAATAATATTCCACAATAACTAGGCAAGATGCCAGTTGACAAATCACAACAAATATGTGCTTAATCCCTTCATGGTCTCCTTGTTCACTGGGGCCCTAATGAGCATGGGCTGCTGTGTTACAGGAATAAATGCTCAGCTGTATGAATGGCTCCACTACTCCTTATATACCTGGTATAATGGCAAATTAAAGAGTTGGTAAACTCACTGTCTTACTGAAAGGAAGAGTGGATGGTTTCTTAGCAAATTGCAAGTGGATTAGATCTCTTTATTGGTGTTTTTTTTAATTTTTTTTCCCAGACTGTGACAACCTGAAAAAAAAGATACTGTTCATAAAAAGAGTTCATCTGATCACAAATCTCATTAAGACAGTCTGAGTGACAGCAGGTTACAGTGAACTGAAAAAGCATAGCTTTGCTTTCATCATACTTTCCATTAAAAATGACATACAAGATGTGAAGACTCACAGAAAATACACAGGGTGTATTTGGTGTAAAAGCATACCAACCACCAGACAAATCTGATTCTTGGAATACAATGTACAGTATCTGCAAATGGAGGATAGGCTTTTAAAGTCCATTCAAGTATGTATAGTCCTCAAAGCATCTAGTTGCTTTTCTCAGCTTCTGCAGAATTAGGATGTAACAGTACAGAACTGATCTGTTGTTAAGTAACCATGCTATGAGTATACTGTAGAAAGAGTGTGTCCTTGTCAGTCATGAAAAGGCTAAAGTTACTAACTAAAGCAACACAAATAAAGTAATACTTTCTACTATGTTTCCAGTTCCAAAGACTTATTGTAAGATATTTTGTTATTGAGAAATTAGGCTACATTTTCCTCACAAATATAATCAACCTAAAGCAGGAGAAAATGTGTTTGGAAGGTAGTTGAAAGAATGGAAACATTATGTGAGAAATCTGGAGTTAGGATCATGAGTTCCATCAAAATGGACTAGGGAAGTCTTATTTACTTAAATAATCAGGATAAAGAGGGGATATGAGATGATCCATGAGAAAAATTGTCATCAAATACTCCATTTCAGAAAGTGTGTGTCCATGTGACAGGAAAGAAGCAGGGGCAGAAGTGCCACAGTTACCTGCACAGACTTTACCCAAGGTCCAATTCTAAGGACAGAGTTGCATGGGCTTCTGCAGGGAAGGGAACATGTCTTGCTCTGCAGTTTGCTTGCCAAGTCACAATGCAAGTTTTACAACAGACCTGTGTTTAACACATGGGGTATCTGGAGATGAAAAAAACCCAGCCAAAAATTAGCAGCTCCTGCTGCCAGATTTGAAACATATGTACCACCCAGTCCCTGGGTTAGCTCTGCAAACACTATGGCCTGTGGTAACCATACTGCACTTTCTTGCAGGGTATGTTCACGACTTTCTTGTATCAAGGTATGTAAAAAGGGGCTGTGATGTGGTTTTGGTATTTGTATGGAAGTGTATAGGCTTTGATGTTATCCCAGTACTGCTTGCTTCCCCAGGTGGTGGCTGAATCCCTGCTTAGAGGGAGCAAAAACCTGAATGTAGCATCTGACAGTAAATAGTTCAACTTCACCTGCATTTCTCCTTGAGTTAGGGAGCTTGCAGTACTTACACACTCCCTATATGGGTATCATGCTTCTTGCCAGCATGCTAATAAGTGCCCTTATTCCAGGATATGGCTGCTGCTGAAGGGGTTGGCCTTAGGTATGTCCAGGTGATGCAGAAAAAATGGTCTTGCTATCTCTAGTGTGCAGGATCTTGTACAGAGGTTACTGGCTTGGAAAGGAGAAGGATCCTAAAAGAAAAACTAAGCAAGGATTTTTTTTCTGATAGTAGGATTATCTGAGCTGTTGTCTGGTTTTTAGTTCAGTCTGGTCCTAGCTTGTAACTGTCTCTACCAGATGCCCATAGAGACACCTGAGTGGAACCTATGTGAGCTCTCTATGGTCAGAATGGCTCATCTAGGGGATTCGTAGGGTTAGCACATGATGACCTCAGCTTCAGGAGAGAAGTGCAAAGTCTGACAGGCATATTCCTTGAATGTCCTTGAATTAAAACAAATTGGAAAGAAAAGCACTGGTTTACTTTTCTGTGTATCTCTCCTGGCTTCAGAGTTTTTCACCCTTATTCTGTGATCCAATGGGAGAGTCAAATTTTCTATAGCTAAAGTCAGATTAGTAGTTTCTACAGGACACGGTAATTCCAAAATAAAGAAAAAAGCCCATTCTCCAATCCCCACCCCCTTTTTTTTTTTCTTTGAATTAATGTTATGATTCACTTATTTCCTAACATCGTATATCATTTTGGTTTATACCATCAGATATTCACTGGGATGACAGGATGATTAAGGAGCTGCAATTGTCACATAAACCCATGATTACAGAAGATGTTTTTTTTATAAAACATGGTGAGACAACTGACCAGTGTTGGCAGTGATGCAGATGACCAGTAAATACTATACAGAAGAGAGGGGAATTGCTTGTACAGAAGGAAGGAAGGAAGGAAGGAAGGAAGGAAGGAAGGAAGGAAGGAAGGAAGGAAGGAAGGAAGGAAGGAAGGAAGGAGGGAAGGAAGGAACCATCTGGGGTAATAGCAGCTCCTTCCAAGAAAATGGGGAAGATCCTTTCTATTCTTGTCACCAAAGAGCTGCTGAGTGTGAATGTCTTGTGTCCTATAGATCTTGAAGGGAGTCATGACTCTGGAACTATTATCTGAAAATTCTATTAATCTCAGTAGCCTGGAATATGATCTGTGTTTTAACAATCTGTCCAAGCCATAGGCTTTCTGAGCTACTGCCTTACAACTTACATTCTCACAAGACAGAAACAGCATTTAAAAAAAAATCCATTAATTTCATCAAAGAAATTGTTTGCAGTATGGAAAAATTATCAGTAGAAACTTACACATTGTCAAACCATGCAGACACAGCAAAGTTGTATTGCTATGGAAACAAAGCCAAAGATGTCTTATGCTGTGAAAAACAACTTTAAATTGACTGAAAAATAAGTTTATAAGAATGTCACCTTTCAAATTGATCTTGAAAGACATTATGTAACACAAACATCTTGGGTTAGAAGTCTCTTTTTATTTAGTTTGCCACAGAGGCAGGTTAATTCCATCTCTATTCTCACAAGTCTGACAACAAAATCTATCAGCATACATATATGAGCTATAGAAGTAGAGAGATATCTGCCAGTACAGTTACATTTCTCCTATTGAACGCTTTAAGAAAAACAAATATGGTCCCTTCCATGCTCATCTAATAAAAGAACTGCTAAGTCAGGATAGAATATTGATCACATGTATTTTCTTTATATGAATCTGGCTATTCATAGGAGAGTAAAAAAAATCTAGTATCTAATGTTTAGACAAAACATACTTTATACATTTGGCAAAGCTGAAACATCATACCTTGCCAAATGAAAAAATGCTCTCTAACTGTAGTTTCCTTAGCAGCTCAGTAGGTATGAAAAGCATGCAGTTCATTTCCTGCCAAGGTGGAATAAAATGAGTAGGTCTGAGATAATATTGCTAGTGTGCTTGAAAAAGATCTTAGTTGTTAACGTTGTAGTTGACTGCGTATACCTATTTGGATTCTTGGTCCCTGTGACAATTTTCCAGGTGCAACTTTTGGGTTGATTCTCTTTTAGCTTTCAGTGATGGCAGGCTCAACGGGAGGCAGAATAGGATTTTCCAGAGCATTACAGTCATCAGTGAGGAAAACCAAGTCCTGGAGAAACAAAATAGAAGGCTATTATTTATAACAAGGAAGGCAGAAAATGGCACAATGTTGAGAAACTTGGGCCCTGGTCCAGTTTTGCTGGTTAGGGGCCAGGGTGAACACAGTGAGGGCTAAAAGCAGAGACTGTCTCCCTGTTGGTGCATCTTGACCTACCCTTCTGCAGTAGGAAATCATGATGGTGTACAGGCTCCGGGCTTTCTCCTTCAGCTCACTCACTTCAAGCACCCTCTCACATCTGGGGTAGGCCACAAACTCACGGAGTTTTGCCAACACACAGTAATTCTGCAAAGCATGCAAAAGAGGTATGTGTAAGCCTGCACAAACACAGATATATGTTTCTAGTCCACCACTTACTG
Source organism: Megaceryle maxima (assembly GCA_024605025.1). Lineage (NCBI taxonomy): Eukaryota > Metazoa > Chordata > Aves > Coraciiformes > Cerylidae > Megaceryle > Megaceryle maxima. The sequence continues at coordinate 67,511 of JANHGN010012705.1, forward strand.
CCATTGTGGGTACCATGAATTCCTACCTCTATGTACATGTAATCATTGTAACCTTTAGTTAGGAAAATTTATCACCAGTATTCCATTCGTATTTCCAAATAAATGCTTGGAAAATTGCATAGTCACAGTTCTCGTTTTCCAGCTTATTTCTTGCTGCTAAGGAGACAGAAATTTTATTGCCAATACAATAAAATCTGCTCCTGTAGAAGGTGGAATTACCTACAGAGTAAGTGCACTGTTTCACTTTTAAGAGAGCACCTGATTTAGCTAGTGAACAGATTATTAATATATCGCAGACATTAATCCTCTGTTCCCATGTGATAGACAATACTGTCAGCACTATGATTTTTTTATTTTTAGTATTTTTTACCTCAGACTTCGTGTTACTGAAATAAAGCACAGTCAACATGAATTTTACAACATCCTTGTGAAGCTAGTAAATAAATATCTCAGCTCTTCTTTTAAAGCAAGGGAAACTGAGACATTGGACTCACATTGCTTCGTCTTTACAAACAAGTGAGGCACTGGCAACTCCAGAATTGGGATCTAAGGGGTCCTGGCTTGCAAGACTTGACGGTGTAGTTGCCTCTGGCAAAATGTGTAAGACATCTCTTGCTTTGTCTGGTATTTTCTACTTTTTAGTTACTCAGTGGAGTATTGGGAAAGGAAGCAAAATATGTCAAATATCCCAGAGCAGAACATTATAACATAAACTATGTGTGCAGGAGGCTATTTTGTCTTTTCTGGGAGATGACTACTGCTGTCTTTTCTCAGTATCCCACTTCCATATCCTCAGGCATACTTTTCCTTTCTGGATTCAACAAGTGGCTATTTAAAACAGTGTCATGGTTTGGACAAAGAGAAAAAAACAGCAAGGTGTTCTTGCACTTATTTTTATTAAAACTTCAGTGCCAGAAGTCACTCATGATATAAAATGAAGTAGATTTATTAAGTGAAGAAAGTTTATTCTCCACTTCCTCTTTTAAAATATTATTCAGTTTTGTTGTACGTATTTAACTTATGGAAAGGCTCAGTCACAATAAATCAGTAATGTGCAAATTGCAATCACTTCAATATATTGATTTCCTCTTTTTTTTTTTTTTAATTTTAAAAAAAGTAAAAAATCAGAATCTCTGTTTTCTATATGGTTAAAAATGGGATTTCTTTTGTTATTCATCTCTCTAGCTAATTAAGCTTTTAAA